>CM074512.1:70029748-70315698 GCA_037379345.1 Perna viridis | reverse complement strand
GTTTTAAATAGGTGATTGTAAGCTATCTTAAGTTAGGATAATTAGGGGTTAAAATGTTCTTTTTTATAAAGGACCGAGTTGTATTGCTTTTCTAGTCTTCTACACTGCTACAAAATGCACTTATTTTTGTGCAACATAGTGATTTCTCAGAATAATGTTAGTGTCGAAAAAAGAAAAACAATACTGGATTCAGACTAATTGATTCAAGATGTTGACAATAAAAATATGAATTATCAAGTTCTTCTAGGGAGTCTCTGCACCATTTGACACTACAGATGTTTAAAACTTGAATTTGTTAAATCTACTCTTTCCAAGTCGTTCAATAATTAATATACTCCTTGGTGCACCTCCTCTTCTTTATTATATTAGAAATGCAAATGTTACCCTCATAAAATATTTTGTGTGTTTACGATTACAGATTAGTTGTGTTTAAAACTATAGAAAACGCGTTAACCTGACATTTTGTTTTCCTGACGCATCATACAATAATAACGTTCCATCGTTTCTTCTGCGTTATTTCCGAATCTGCACATACGTTTTTATCATTATCAGTTAAACGGTTAAGATTTTTCAGCTCTGAAAAAGTGAAAAAGTGAATTAAATAGCCCTGTAAGCACCTGACAAAATTGATATATAATAGTTGTCAACACTTATTTGCAAAGAATAAGTAAACGTAGCTAATTTGCTCTTATTATGTATTAATTTGATATTCAGGGTTTGTATGTGAGGACTTTATTTTCGGTCATTATGGAAATAACATTGTTCACAATAATATCATCAGTAGTCGAGGTTTTTGCGCTGGTATGCTTCCTGCATCCAATATATATTGCTTTACTATGCAACTCTACATATGATATATATTTGATGAGTATTATTCTTCCTTTAATAATTTCATCAAAATTCACTGACAGTTTAAGAAAAAAAACAACCTATGATGAGAGACTTGTATTTTTATAATTTGTGTATAAATGGCTTACTATATCAGTAAGGTACTATTTAGTATCATTGTTTCTTACGGAATTACTAATATTTCTCTTTTAAGTATAAATTAAGTTTGTGAACAAAAACAAGTGCTGTTTAAATGTTGAAAGGAATATTTCTGTTCTTTCCATGTTTTATGTCTTCGCAGTATAAGATGTCTGACTTTTAGGGTACTTTATTTCGCAAGAAATTTAGAAGCTCAATTCATAAAAATGAATTGAAATATATATCTTACTTATGTCACACTTTCTCCATGCATGCTTTCTTTCTGTAATAGTTTTAAAGTGCCTCATATTCTATGAAACGTAAAATGTTGAAGTAAGTCTAGCAAAGATGACCCCAAAAAACTCATTACATTGCTACTGATATTTCGTTTGCATTTTTATCTGCACTAATAAAATCCGAAATTCCCTTAATCTAAAAAGTTGCTTGGCTTTTTGCTGACTTAAAACAGCTTAATTTTAACAAAATGAAATGAAAATTTGAAAATGAACTTTACTTTATAGAGCATCGTTCTGCCCTTACTTTAGTCACCTTTCGTATGTGTAATGTAGCCATAAAACAAGTACATTTACTGTGGTCTACTGGATGTCTTACTCACATATACTTTTAGATGTATTTACATTATAATACTACATTTGTACATGAGAAACAGATGTATATTTATAGGATAAGTGTAGGATAAGTGCAAAAGGGTCATACATGTATATTAGACGAAATTTTTCCTGAACATTCACCATGTACAAGAGAATTAACATACTTAACTGAATAAGACTATTTCTATTAAATACCCTCGATGAAGTCGGAATTTCTGAATGATGGATTTCTATAAATCAAAACATTATATGGAGTTCTATCGCATGCTTTTGAATTGACTCCCTTTTTGATATATTTATTATGCAAAATTGTTGGATATTGAACATTATTTTTACTAACTGTTGAGGTCAAAAGCGGATAACACTTTTCCTTGATTCACTGAAATAGTCATGGTTCAACATGCGAGTGAGCGAAAAGATCTCGCATTATATTTAGACAAAGGAGTTACATTTTAACTTCTAAGGCTCCTTTAAATATTCCCTGTTCTGACCAATATCAAATACATTAGCAATACGTTTATGAAAGAATTAACCTAGAATTTAAAAAAATACAATTTATATTTGAAATAATTTAAATATGTAAAGAGACAGAGTTCATTAACCGTGTTAAAACTGACTAAGCTGTTAAAAGGTTCAAATCGAATAGTTGATAATTTTATTCTACCCTCGTGACATTTTGATTCTGTTCGTAGGAAGCCCGGTTGATACAAATTCAAGACTTGTTCAAATTTGTATATACCGCGTTTGACCCTGATAAATTCTATCAATGTTCAACTATTTTCCCTTTTTTCAATCCTATGGCATAATACATGATACAGAAATCACGAAAATATTTTAAATTGCACAAATCCAGAGCGTATTCCAGAGTCAGTATTTCATGTATAGAACTTTCGTTGAACAAGCTTAATCTTTTAATTTACCCGATTATTTAAACACAAAAGTCATGTGATTCCACATTAACACCAATCGAGTGGTAATTACCATATCCGGAAAAGTTGAACTATAACCAAATAATATTAAAGAGTCCAATTTCAAAGTCTTTGAATGATATAGCTATCCCTAAAATATTAAGGATTTGAATCACATCAAGAACATGTATTTTCTGAAAATCTTACAATATTAGGCAATATTATGAATTAGATTAACATCAAATAATAATTTTTACAGTTCTTGGAAGCGACGAGACTAATTAAGCAACGCCCGAATAGTGTAAAGTATTTCAAAGTTATGACATTTATAATGATTTTACTTATTAAATCAACAGAATAATAGTAATGGTGTTTCTCAAAGAAAACATGTTAACTTTATCTACAATGTACAAATACTGCTGAACACACCAAATTTGGTTTTGCTGACGCATTTCTGTTCAAGGGAGTTAAAATGATGCCTGTTCATATATACGAAACGAGGTAATGTTAACAAGCATTTTTACAGAGAACCTCTAAATAGTTTCTTTGTACAACTAGGGCAGAATGATGTAGGTTGTAATGAAATGAAATGTAAATATATATACAAAAAAATACTTTCTTTTACTTCTAACCAAACTGCTTATATTATTTTAAGTGGTTATATGCACATATGTATTGATATTTAATATATTTGTAGATTCATATTCAGTGGTCTTTGTTTTATTTTTTATTATGTGGACTTGTTTGATACCATACTAGAAAAAAATAACATAATTTTGATATATTAAAATACTATTTCAATACGGTACACTCATTTATTGTTTAATGGAACGTAATTTATTTCCACATGACTTATTTCATACCTTATTTAGGGCATGAGAAAGTTAAAGCGGTCGTATTATAAGGGAGAATGCAATAGTAATAAACAATGCATGCTCTAATTTATTTTTCGATTTGAACTGATTTTTGACCAATGAATATTACTTCATATTTCACAAACAAATGCATCATGTTGTCGAAAATACAATACATTTCAACAATCTTTATCTATATTTCTATCTTACAAACTTAAAATGAACTATATGAAACAAAGATATATCCATTTAATGGGATTGACTTCTTTTTCTTTTTTGTTCAATGGGTGAAACAAAGGTGTAGGGGTTTTAAACTATGAATATTGTCTAAAAATATCGACGGTTGTAGTAACATTAAAGTTGTTCATAACATAGTAAAATATGTAAAAATAAATAAAACGTCATAATGGTGCCACAATTTTACGTAATTCAGCAAAAACTTCTGAAATTTGTAAAATTTGTTTGTTTGTTTGTTTGTTTGTTTGTTTGTTTTCTTTTAGACATATTTACATCTTCACATATGATCAACTATGTAATAATGAAAGTATTTAGTAAATATGAAGTTTCTTTCTTGGGCGTGGACACCATTCCCTTTCCAAGTAAATGACCAGAAAGTGACCAAAATGTACAAAATTTGACAGAATATCTGAATATTGGTAAACTTCCAGCATTTTTTCTGTCTTTTCAATGGAAGAATTATCATTAGTTTTTTTTTTATTTGCGATGGAGTCAAGTCTCCAAATTCACAGTTACATTGTAAATTATTCAACACATTATGATTAAGTTTCAGTTGAATTTTAGGCCAATTAGACCCTTTATAAACTACTATAAACTGAATTGCTTCTTTTTTAAATTTCGTATCTACATTTGCTTTACATTGTACAGATTTATTTAATTTTCATTGATGAACCATCTTTCCCATATCCACTGGTCAATATTCATGTCTTCAGATGTGAGTATTTCAGAAGAAACTTATATTGTACTATATGAAGGTTTCTTCTGAAATACTCATACCTGCACCCCCCCCCCCCTGCATTCCTGAACACGAAATGGTTTTTCTTGTGACACATATATTGTAATCTGGTAATATTTATCATCAGTAGATGTTCATAGCATGTATTCTTTGTAGTTGTAGGATCTCAAGATGATTGAGCGACTGTGATGAATATGTCCTCAAAAAAGTTGACTGCTACATTTATTCAAAAATTGATAATGTATTCAGAACTAAGCACTTTGAAAGTCTTTTTAAGAAGTAGTATACTTAATGAATTCCTGCATCTAATTACACGTATGTTATAAGCTGTTAATATTTATCATCAGTAAATGCATGAAATCTTTGTAAGTCTAGTGTCTAAGTGTAATGATAATGTAATAAGGAATTGGGCGGGTACTTATATGTAACATACATTGATGTTGCGCTTGTTTGTATTCAGAATAAAATACTTTGAAACTCTATTTGTCTCTTATTTTTGCAATACATTGTAAATAAAGTTATACTTCATGTATCATCGTAAAGTATTAAAATGAAATCATGCAACTACATAAGAGAGCAGGTTCTTCTTCTTCTTCTTCTTCTCTGGAGAGAGAAAGAGCTCATCGTTAGACAGGATAAAAAAAAACTACTCATATATAAGATTTGACTTAAAGATGGTCTTTAATTTCGTATTGTAATGGGGAGATGATACTAGGAACAAACAACCATATTATATCATCTATCATGACAGTAAAACAAATAATCCGTTACAAAGCTTGTATCTTCAGCCTGTATAATAGTGCAGGGTAAGAAAAAGAAGGATAATCTAAATTCAAATTTCGGCTTTTTACCTGTTGTTAATATAATGGCAACAAATTGTATTTCCATGGATATCTTTTAAGTGATAAGACAAACGTGTATAAGTAAAATTATTGCTGTAATAAATAATCTATATTTCTGAAGAAGGCTTAGATAATTTATAAAAAAAAAGATATTAAAATATATATATATATAATTGCAGAAAATATTGCGTTAAATTATGGTTTATGTTACAGTGCGAAAAATTATTTTTATATTAAGAATAAGGAAAAATTGAATAAGAAACTCTAAGTATTACAGTAACTTTGGCAACAAACGACAAACCAAAACTAAAATAAGTACAACAAATGTTATCCCAAAACAAAACAAAAACAAACAAAATCTTAGAATTTGATTTATTTTAACTCACAGTAAACAACGATTAATAAGTAATGCAGAAAAAATAGAGAAAATAATGATTGTCTGAAAACATTGGTTGTAAGCATTGATAAAGAATTGAAAATGTAAGACTGCTGCTACAAGTAAATAAGTTCATGATTACAATTATCACTCAAAAGTAAAATTTAATTGTAAAATTAATTGAATAAATGTCATTATCGGACCCGGCTTGTTAAGAATGCAAAATATCTGAGTTCAAAAGTGTCACAACAGTAATATTCTTTTCGTCGAAAAACTGTAAGTGGAGATATATTTGTAAAAGTTTCTATATTTTTTCTGTGCCTTTCTCTGTGCCTTGTCATTCAAAATCTACATAGACATCTGTACGCGTGAGGTAAAAACTGCACACGGATATGAGTATCAAAAGTCCTCTCATTTTTGCAAGACAATAAAACTGCCATGTTGACCGGTAAAGGTTATACGAGAAAAAAGGACGAACATCTATAAAAGATGGCCATATTGAAAATTATTACCATATGTCGATCAATCAGATCGGGGTGACGATCGAAAAACTTTTTGCGGACGACTTTTTCTGGCAATATTAAGATCAATATAGCTTCTATTTAGGTGAGGTATAATTAGATTTAGCTGTCATTAGAGAAATAAAAGAAATTGGGAATATACAAAAGGAATAACGACTCAGTCAAACTGTAAAAAGCAGTATATAGCCCTTCCTTGACCATTCAGAAATTCCCACATCCAAAGGATGCCTTCCATGGTCTCCTTCCTTTCATACAAAAACCTCTTGGACTTCATCACATTAGAACCAAACTTTATTCTATACCTCTCACTCTACTACACTCCCTTTACAAAACAAGTCTTGACACGCCTGTTTCTGACCCCACCTAATCATTATACAAACTTGTTGCCATCATTTTGTTTTCCACAGACTCTTAAAACCAGTTTCTGTGAAAAGTAAACATGACGAAAAACGATTATTTCTTCCACAATCGTTTGTCAACAAAGGTATAGATGCAATTAATTTGGCTAACATCCTCCATCACAAAAACATTACCAACAAAATTCCCCCATATTTCAAAGACAAATCCATGCCAATTATTTCATATTCCTATACTTCAAACGGTCGGCATTCCAATAGGAACAAATTGTGCTCCTTTACTTGCTGACCTATTTCTTCACTCTTATGAGGATGACTTTATAGCTGATTTGATCAGAAAGAAAGAATATCGTTTGGCTAGATCCTTCAATCTCAGTTTCCGCTATATAGATGACGTATTATCTTTAAACAATCCTAATTTCGGGGATTTGATACATCGCATCTACCCAAAAGAACTTGAGATAAAGGATACTACAGACACTGTGAAGTCAGCCTCGTATTTTGACCTACACTTGGAAATCGATGGTAAAGGAAAACTATTGACCAAACTTTACGACAAACGTGATGTCTATTCATTCAGAATTGTCAACTTTCCTTTCATCTGTGGCAACATCCCTTCGGCTTCTGCGTATGGAGTGTTCACATCACAACTCATACGTTATGCCAGAACCTTTAAGGCTAAACCACCTGACTGTTCTTGCAAAAACTCTCTTTTCAAATATGGTCTTTCTGGTCACGTCGTCACCGGAGATTTAACAATCATCGAAAACGAATCTCTGCGTAATATCCTTTCTAAAGGTCCCAAGTACCGTGAACCATGCTCCATAAATTGGATTTATAACTAAATTTCTTATAGATGCCGTGGAGGACTATGCGAGAAAATAGATAAAACGAGACCACGAAGACATTGATTCTCTGTCAGAGTGGTTAAATTCCGTGAGGTCTTTAATTTTGAAACGAATGGAAGGTTTAAGTAGGACAATGAGTGCCAAGGCTAAAGTTTTTTTCAAAAATCCCGATGTAGCAAAACAATTTATCTACTATACATGACATACCAGCAGACAAAAACCAAAACAACATTGTTTTGTCTGCAAAACGTTTTACATCCAATTTGTATTATCAGAGGTAGAAGTAGAAAATAATAGCAGTGATAAGACCTATACTGCTACCACTCTTTCCAAAGAAGAGATTGTGGAAAACCATAAATCTGTGCTATCCTCTTTCGGTCTCTCTACCAAGGACGATGATTGCGATTTACCGTCTGTGTACTGGATTCCTAAACTCCACAAGAATCCATGCAAACAACGTTTCATAGCTGGATCTGCAAAATGTACCACCAAACCTCTTTCAAAACTTTTATAATTTTTATACTCACAGCTGTCAAAGAGGGTCTGCAATCCTACCACAACACTTGTAACTACCGTAATGGTATTAAGTCAATGTGGATCCTGAAAAATTCGGAAGATCTTTTGGAGACAATCAGTTCAAGACTATTATCTGAATATAATAGCATTAAAACCTATGATTTTTTCAACACTGTATACTTCTATTCATCATACGCAGTTA
The DNA here is from genome assembly GCA_037379345.1 of Perna viridis. Lineage (NCBI taxonomy): Eukaryota > Metazoa > Mollusca > Bivalvia > Mytilida > Mytilidae > Perna > Perna viridis. The sequence continues at coordinate 70,307,725 of CM074512.1, read as the reverse complement.
AAATCCCGACTTTAAACATTACAGATAGTTATTTTTCAAAAAATATGGTACACCTAGATACAAATATATAGTTCTTGGTAGAGATTCCTCATACTTTGTAAGAAATAATTCCAAATCATATTCCAAATATACAGAAGAAGATGTTTACAAAATGCTGGAATTTTTAATCAACAACATATTTGTCCAGTTCTGGTGGACGTGTTTTTCAACAAACGGTCGGCATTCCAATGGGAACAAATTGTGCTCCTTTACTTGCTGACCTATTCTAGCACTCTTATGAGGCTGACTTTATAGCTGATCTGATCCGAATGAAATAATATCGTTTGGCTAGATACTTTAATCTCAGTTTCCGCTATATAGATGACATATTATCTTTAAACAATCCTAATTTTGGGGATTTGATACATCGCATCTTCCCCAAAGAACTTGAGATAAGGGGTACTTAACTGTAAAGTCAGCCTCATATCTTGACCTACACTTGGAAATCTATGGTAAAGGAAAACTGTTGACCATACTTTACGACAAACGTGATGACTTTTCATTCAGAATTGTCAACTTTCCTTCCAACTGTGGCAACATCCCTTCAGCAACCGCGTATGGAGTGTTCATATCACACACAACTCACCCGTTACGCCAGAGCTTGCGGAAACTACGCAGACCTTTTGTATCGCACTAGAACTCTAACAAATAAGCTTCTGGAACAGGGTTATGTTGCTACAAGATTGAATTCATTACTATAGAAGTTTTATGGTCGTCATCATGAACTCGTGGATCGTTATGAAAACTATGAAAACTGATTTATTCAACGGGTCATGGTTTTCCTTTCCTTGTTCGTCTACACCGGACTTGACTTTTTATGAACAACTCGGCGGGTGTTTCTTAAAAAGCAGAGGACGCTTACCCTACCGGTGCACCTGGTCCATGTTCCCAGTTTTTATTGGAGTCCGAGTTGCTCATTTGCTTTTGTTATTTTGTATGTATGATTTTAGTTACTTTATATTCTTTTTGGTGAATGTATGTTTTCCATGTCTGGTCTTTGTCCCTGGATTACATTCTTTTGGTTACCGCTATAACCTTGGTTCCCTTGACCCACAAACGACGAATATACCGATTCAGCCGGTATTTCAGAACACCGGTAACAAATAAAATGCCCAAAGTTCAAAATCACATAAGACTTACAAAGACTATAGCTAGATGTTATTGATTTGGGATAGGATCATACTATATAGCCTTCTACCTCTAGTGAATGTAGACTGTAAATTTCTTTAGAACATACAGTAAAACTCAAAAATCTCTTTCAAATGTTAAAACAGTGAACATAACAATACACGAAAAAAAAAGCAATAAATGCAGATCTACCTGCAGTTAATAAAATGTAGCTCTGGGAGCCAGTTGAATGTATCAAACGATTATTGCTCACTTAATTGCCAATTAATCATAATAACTCTTTTAATGTAGCATTTTAAATGCACAAACCGTGTCATGCAAATATTAATAAAACTATTTTTAATTGAAATAACCTTTGCTTATCTTTTGCAAGTTTTCATTAAATCTTATGTTTCTGTTTTGTATTCTTTGTACTCATGGTGTTTTATCTGTTTTATTGATTTCGTCTTTGTCCACAAATATGAATAGTATGTTTCTCGTTGTAAGCACGTTATCCTTGATTTTACTGTTGTTTACGTTTCCTTTTTGTAGGATTTTGCAACATGATTTTGAAAATCAGTAATTGTGTTATGAGTATCAATGAATATACATTAATTCGTTCTTGTGCGGATAAGAATATAGAACTACAACTTCTTTTGAATGATTATTCAACTAAAAAAACACCCATGGAAAACGTACAAAATTTGCGAAATACATTTTCAAAGTTTAAGGACAAAAGATCTTTAGAAATAAAGGTATGTTCAGTGTTATTACTTCGGCGGTAAAAGTAAGTTTTCTGTACTCCTTTAAAATGTAATCGAAATCTTTCACAAAAAGGAAATACCGAAAACTGTCAATTTCCTAATGATATTTTATGATACGGTTATTTCAAACTAGAATTGTTAACTTATCAATTTAAAACCACATTATATCCGATCATTTGGTTTTAAATTAGAATTTCAAATTATATCGATTTATCTCGGCAGTTGATAAACGACTAAGAATTTCCAATGCTTTCATTCAAATTACGAGTTTTTGAAAGAAAAGAATTCCATCCAGGATAAATCCCTTTTGATTCTCTTAATCGCACTTCCATGTTATAAAACACTGTCTTTTATGATAAGAAAAAATGAATGTTAATCAATTAATTGAACCGTCAGCTCTGCAGTGCCGGTATTTTAAACTTTAATTGCGAGTATGGATGTCGCGTTAAGGGATTAGATGCGTTACCTGAGTTATTCAGCTCGATAATATCGACTCTAAAGTTGTTTGGCTAGTTCTTATTATATTCAAAACCTTTACATATTAACCAATCAGCAGTCATTATATGGCATGGAACTGAAGCTCTTTGAGGGTTAATCAATTAGTTGAAGTTTTTGTATTAACTATTTCAAAATAACAAAACTGATATAGCTTTAATTAATATTTGTATCGAATCGAAATAATTTTCAGTGTCAGTAGTAATAATTAAAAAATGTCTGTGATATTCATGGCAGGACGTAAAAGGCCAGATATAAGCAAGCGTGACATGTCTAAAAAACGGAAATTGATAAGGTGAGTTATTATTAGCTACAAATTTCAAATAATTCCTTTTCGAATCATAAAGGGTTATGTTTGAAAAAAAATAGGATGCAAGTGTTTTATACCCATTACGACTCGTAACTTATCTGTATGTTAAATGACCTTGTTATATGTTTCTATTCACATAAACTCATGAGTTACTGTACAATACTTTATTGATGGCGACTTTTAGTATGTGTATGAAATGTATTTCTCAATCTATAAATTCTGTGTATTTTTCTTGTTGCATTTCCCTGGTATATATGAATGTTAAACCCTCTATATATTATATATAAGGTGAACTAAAGAGGGAATTTCATTTAATGACGTCAGAATAAATAACATGCGGACGAATCCATTTGGTTTGTATTCTTGAGGACGAAATTTTTCCTGTGAGACTTTTTTTTTAATTGTTAAATTTTTGCATTAGTTTCAATTTATAATTTTAGATGCATACAATACACGGAATTATTTTAATGAAGTAGTAGTGCAAAGTCACTTGTACTCTTCACAAAAATAATGACGATATATTCACCGAGACTTGACGATGATAGGACGACTTCATGATCACTTGATACAATAGAGTATGATATTCATTTATATTTTTGTAAAGGCGTTCTTCCATTAGCGTTTTATGCTTTGACAATGAACAGTTGTAAAAGTTATATAAGAAAATGACATAAGTGGAAGAGTAATCAAGGGAACCAAGGCCATAGCGGTAATCAAAAGAATGTAATCCAGGGACAAAGAGCAGACATGGAAAACAGACATTCACAACAGAGAACATAAAGTAACTAAAATCATACATACAAAGTAACAAAAGTAAATGAGCAACTCGGACTCCACTAAAAACTGGGAGCATGGACCAGGTGCACCGATAGGGTAAGCGTCCTCTGCTTTCCTAGAAACACTCACCGAGTTGCTCATAAAAAGTCAAGTCCGGGGTAGACAAACGAGGAAAGGAAAATTACGACCCGTTGAATACATCAGTTTTCATGGTGCTGATGGATACACCATAACAATCCACGAGTTCATTATGACGACCATAAAACTTCTGTAGTGATGACTTCAATCTTGTATCAACATAACCCTGTTCCAGAAGCTTATTTGTTAGAGTTCTAGCGCGATACAAAAAGTCTGCGTAGTTTCGGCAAGCTCTGGCATAACGTATGAGTTGTGATATGAACACTCCATACGCAGGAGCAGAAGGGATGTTGCCACAGATGAAAGGAAAGTTAACAATTCTGAATGAAAAGTCATCACGTTTGTCGTAAAGTTTGGTCAGTAGTTTTCCTTTATCATCGATTTATAAGTGTAGGTCAATATAGGAGGCTGACTTCACAGTGTCAGTAGTATCCTGGAAGTTGAGTGCCCTATCTACCGCTCTTCTTGAACAGTTTCAGTTATTTTAAAATAAGTATACAAAATAAAAAGAAATGACAAAAAGAATCTATTGTTTCCAATGTGCATATTCGCACGGACTTCATAAAAAATCATTTTTATTTTTGCAATTTGAACGGCTTTAAATGTATAATGATATCAATGAACATTTGGATTTTATACATGTTATCTGAAAATAAGTACAGAACTATATCACTTTATCTATATGTAATCAAGCAATAAATCAAAATATTAAATGAAAATAAGGAAGAATATGAAACGGAAAAAAGCAGACTACCACCTGAAAATATGAGAATTGAGTAAGGACGTGATACTTTGTCACCTTGGCGACATCAAGCAGCCTTTTTTAAAATAATATTATAAATTAGTTCTTAAAGTGTGGTACTATTAACAAACGGTGGCCCAATATGGTCGGCGATCAGGTTTTCTTATTATTGCATGATAATCCCCGAAGCGAGAGCTGCCCTATGTAATCACTTGGAATACAAACCTTTTAAGCTCTATGAGTTGAGCCTTTTACCACAAGAACATTGAATAGTCATTAACAAACATTCGTTGAAAGATCAAGGAAGGAACATTACTTTATTATACCGCGATAACAAATACATCGTATCAAGTGACAAGTAATTGTTTACGGAACAGGACATGCCTACCCTTCCGAAGCGCCTGATATCACTCCTGTTTTTTGTTTTTTTTGTCTTTTTTTTGTTTTTTTGTTTTGTTTTTTGGTGGACTTCATATTTCTAGTGCTTTAGTTTGTATGTGAAGTCTTGTTTTCCTTATTTTCAATTTTATCTATTGTTATCTATTTTATTCGGTTTGCTGCATTATGTATGTAGATCGTCTTTGTTCATGGGTTTATGTTTTAACAATGTTTTTATTATATGTTAGGTAAGACGTTTACAAAATATCGTAACAAAGAAAACACATAACACGTAAAACGATATCCTCTGTAATTTAATAAATGTCTTATATAAGTCATTTCTTGTCTTATTGCACTGACTCATGTCGAAACTTACCCTATATTGATGCAAACAAATTTTGTCGCTGTGAACAATGTCGAAATCTACCATATATAAATTAAATCTTGTCGCAATGTAGATGTACCATGTCGAAATTGACCCCCTATGAATGCCTAAACCTGGCGCACTTAAGCAAGTCTTAAATAACTGACCATATTTAAAACATCTTTATCGCATTGAAATCAAGTTTAATGTTGGAAATGACCCTATGTAAACCAAACATTGCCGCATGAAGTATGTCGAACTGACTCTGTGTGCATCAAACCTTCTCCTACTACAGTAAGTCGAAACTGATCCTACGTAAATTAAAAGTTGTTGCAGTGAAGCAACGACCTATACCTAAAGAAAATATTTGATGAACTGAAGCATGTTGAAAAATAACTGTAGTAAATCAAACCCTCTTGCATTACACTCTTGAAACTGACCTTCTGTATATAAAACCTTGTCACACTGAACCATGTCAGAACAGACTCTTTGTAAAGCAAACCTTGTCCCAATGAACATTCCGACACTGACACTTCTGATTTTAATCTTTATCGCACTGAACCATGTCAAAACTGACTCTATGTAAATCAAACGTGTCTCACTGGACCATTTTTGCACTGAAGCATGGGTTTATGCATTGTCTTCTTCTCTTGAATTGTTAGCCATGGGTTTCATTTTGAATCGTTCATATCGTGATATCTGAACTCTTCTTTAAAGAAATTGAAATAGTTGTATACATGGTAATTGGACTAAAGACACATTATTAAAACATTTTCATATTCAATATTCAAATTGCAATATTTAACATAATCCACACAATATAGAGAGAAATTAAGTAACTTGTATTACATTTCTCAATTTGCTTTTAATAACAATGACATTAATCAGTTTAATTTGTGTTTAAATATCATTTTTGATGGGAAAATACTTTAAACATGCTTGCATAGCAGTTTGATGAATAATGATTGCTTTAATGTGCGGTAATCAGTTCTTTTTGGAGCCAAAATGAAATTTACATGTTGATTATTGATTAATTTCTTTCAAAACATAATGTTCATTCAGTGGGCAGATTTTGTAAGGCATACATATCAGATATAAAATGATATATTAAGCAATTTTGTATTGATCATGAAATGTTGAAATTTCGGAGATTAAGTCACTTTACTACTTATTTTACCCTACTCATTTTATTTATAAATGCGTATTTGAAAAAAAAATCTCATCTTATGATGAAACAAACCATAGACAGATGGAATCGGTTATTTGATCACGATTATCGCATATTAAACATCGACGTAATACCATATTGTGATGAATAGATAAATCATAATGTCATTTTATGCATTACTGACCATAATTTTCGTAATGCATAACCAAGACTTTTCTGTCCAATTATATATATATATATAATATATTATATTTATATAATGTATACGGCATAAGACCAACGATATAACTATGTTATTCCGTAATTTTGTAGTTACTAAAGTAAATAAAACAAGAACTATTTCCAAAAATGATTTTCGTAAAGATATTTAAATAATTGGAAAACAATTGTTTGTTTGAACCTAAGTAAGTTTTAATGATAAATTACATAAGAGCGTTATATAATTAATTCTGGAACGAAAACCGGCACTAAACGGCAAAATGCTAAAGCAAGCAGACAACGAGATTATTATTTTTATTTTAATAATAATAATTCTCATCAAGTTGCTGATTTCTAGTTAAAATAATAAATACAATTACTAAATGTGATAGTGTTTAATTTTATTTCAATCTACATTATTAATAGTCCTCAAATCATTTATTCAGTTTTGGACCCAAGATATAATTTATCCTATTACATTTCGAACTTTGGTCCATTTATAGTGGCCTACTCTTCTTTTTACTCTACTCTTCCAAAGCATGAGTTTAAAACACTTCACGAAAGAAAGGAAATATTTATCAAACATTCGAATTTTATCGCACAAAACAGTAACAAAAATCAATATAAGACATTAGATTGAACCCATCTTGTAAGATCGGATGCAGTCACCTTTGAAGGTCAATACGAGGTCTTTGTAATTCACCGTTATATAATTGCCTGCTTGGTATGTATATAAGTTCAGCAAAAATCCGTTTATGCTAAAGGAAAACAAACTTATATACCAGTTCAAAAGAAGTTATTTCAAAGACCGACGGCAAATTCAGGTGAACCTTCCATCAATGCATCCAAACTGTTGAGTAATTTCACATATTAAAATTTGATGTCTGTATAGCACTTTCATCAGTTATAAAAATTCCCATGCCGACTATAATGAGACATTTCTTCGTAAAGCAATATTCATTAGTAAATCTGTTTACATTAATTACATCTTTGATTATTAGCAGTATATTTGAAGTGACATATCGTACCATGCGTCAACTGAATCATATGTTTGTAGCGTTCAACTTGTATATGGTTATTTTTAGAGCAACATAGAATACATTTTTAATTGCTTAATTACAGTACTGCATATCAAATTATCTGTTCTGTTTTCAAGTACATTTCAAGCAGATGATTTATACATGGATTGGGATACATACACTAAACAGTTGAAACATTACATTATTTTCTTTTGGAATGAACAGTGCAACTTGTGAAACACTATGATATAATATGTAACATCCATGCATAAAATAAGATTGTCGATCAATAATGATATCAATTGGAATACTTCATAGCTTTTAAAAGTAATCAATGCTTTTCATGAAACATTATCAAAACTTGTGTTGATACAAACAGAGGGAAAAGTAATCAATTTTCGTTTATTTCTTTTGTTTACTATTACTTAAGTACATTTAATGCATGAAAATTGTCCAAGCAACAAATATCATTAGAAAGGAGGTGGTTGGGTTAGATCAATTTTTTTGTCGCGCATTTCATTAATATCTAAAACATCTGGAAAAAAACTGATCAATATCCAGTGAAATAATCAATATTTTAAGATCATAAGTTATGTTATGATTGACGTAAAGTATATTTGATAGAGTAATCAAACTAGGGAACCAATATTCTGGCGTTAATCAAAGGAATGTAACGACAAAGACCAGACATGGAAAACAGACAAACATAACAAAGAACATAAATTAACTATCATAATACATATAAAGTAACAAAAGTAAATGAGCAACTCGGACTCCACCAAAAACTGGGAGCATGATCCAGGTGCACCGGTAGGGTAAGCGTCCCCTGTTTTTTTAGAAACACCCGCCGAGTTGCTTATAAAGAGGTCAAGTCCAGGGTAGACAAAAGAGGAAAGGAAAACTATGACACTTGAACAAATCAGTTTTCATGGCGCAGATGGATACACCATAACGACCTACAAGTTCATGATGACGACCATAAAACTTGATATTTCATATTTATTATTTTGACTTTGGTAATTATGCATACTAATCTTTAGGATTCATTGATTTTTTTTCAATACGATATACAGAAGTAACGAATGTCATTTATTATTAATATTATTTCAAATATATTTAAAAATCAATGCTGAAAGAAAAGAAAAAACGGAAAAAAAATCAGAAAATAAATATTCACACCTGAAACAGTAAGTGTTTATTGAGAATATTCAGGCTATATTGAGTCCTGTTCACTGTGACTTTTTACAATAGTATAAGATATTTTAGATATTTTAATATTTATGATTATATGCATGATTGTCAATAAAGTTAACATCCAGCAAACTTGCGGCATAATTCCCACTTAACCATGAAGAGGTTATTTCGTGTTTAGAACAAATTGTTTTAGGAAACTAGTTAAATTTTGTATCACAATGTACAACAAGCCCCGACCCCCTAAATTTTAGCAATGTTTTGGACAAATGATGATATACTTCAATATTTAGTTAAGGTAGGTTATATTTGGACTTTTCCATCCTAAGTGGTATTCCCAACATCATTTTGATTGAATCATAATTTTTTTTTTTTTTTTATCATAAAGTTTTAATAACGACTCTAATTGACAATCTTTGTTTTACCATAAATGGAGTTAACTCTGTACAGTCCATTATCGATTTAGGCTGTCTTTAATATGTAGGTTTTAAAACAATCTTTAAAACTCTTTCAAACAATGCCATTGAGTATCTATTTTTGTTGACCAAATTGTTTTGATGGTTTAAACTTGCCCATTTATTTAAGTATTGAAATATTTTTGATATTTAGTACAATTTAAGACCGAAATGTTTTAACAAAAATGTAGAATGAATTGCATTGAAAAGAAAGTATTTGTAATCGTTTATAAACTTTAAAAAATATTCTCCCAGTTTTTAGTGGAGTCCGAGTTGCTCATTTGCTTTTGTTACTTTGTATGTATGATTTTAGTTACTTTATGTTATGTGTTGCGTATGTCTGTTTTCCATGTCTTGTCTTTGTCCCTGAATTACATTCTTTTGATTACCGATATAACCTTTGTTCCCTTGATTACTCTCTCATACAGTGATAATAATGTAAGAAATATATCACACGTATCTGATTGTATCTTGCAAACAACCTACATTAATTTTATTTGAACAAAAACAAACTCTGAAACCTGACATTTTTAAGCATTTCGATTCTTTAAAAAAATAAGCAAAGAAAAAATCATGTCTTGTTTGTGTTTATTAGTAGTTTCTTTCATATGTTTTTGGTTATATGTGACTTCTGTCATTACTGCTATATTTGCCCTTTAAACATTAATGTTATTGTTTGGTTTATCTTTGATAGTACTTAAACTACTTTAATTGTTTAAAGCTAACATATTAAATTTTCTATAAATGGTTTGATCTTATTACGTTTTTTTACTTTATCAGTACAAAATTAGATGTTCGTAGATTAAGTAAGTATTGACTACGTTTTATGTGAGTTTTAGTAATTAGCATATTGATCTGTTAAATTTTATCCATATAAAACTGAAATATCAAATATTCAATCTTTATCAAGACAAGTCGAAATCAATTGATTGCTTTTGATCATTTTTTACAGAAAACATAAGATTGCTTGTTTGACTTTATAGCTGATCTGAACCGGAAGAAAGAATATCGTTTGGCTAGATACTTTAATCGCAGTTTCCGCTATACAGATGACGTATTATCTTCAAACAATCCTAATTTCGGGGATTTGATACATCGCATCTATCCCAAAGAACTTGAGATAAGGGATACTACAGACACTGTAAAGTCAGCCTCATATCTTGACCTACACTTACAAATCGATGGTAAAGGAGAACTATTGACCAAACTTTACGACAAACGTGATGACTTTTCATCCAGAATTGTCAACTTTCCTTTCATCTGTGGCAACATCCCTTCAGTACCGCCGTATGGAGTGTTCATATCACAACTCATACGTTATGCCAGAGCTTGCCGAAACTACGCAGTCTTTTTGTTTCGCGCTAGAACTCTAACAAATAGGCTTCTTGAACAGGATTATGTTGCTACAAAATTGAATTCATCACTACAGAAGTTTTATGGTCGTCATCATGAACTCGTGGATCGTTATGGTGTATCCATCTGCACCATGAACATTGATTTATTCAACGGGTTATGGTTTTCCTTTCCTCCTTTGTCTACCCCGGACTTGACTTTTTATGAGCAACTCGGCGAGTGTTTCTAGAAAAGCAGAGGACGCTTACCCTACCGTACACCTGATCCATGCTGTCAGTTTTAAGTGGAGGCCGAGTTGCTCATTTACTTTTGTTACTTTGTATGTATGATTTTAGTTACTTTAGTTCTTTGTTGTGTATGTCTGTTTTCCATGTCTGGTCTTTGTCCCTGATTTATTCTTTTGATTACCGCTATAACCTTGGTTCCCTTGATTACTCTTTCAACTAATATGATGATCTAGCAGATATTCGCATCACATGAGACTAAAACACAACTGAGACGAACAATGACAAACAGAACGATCTTCGTATTGTATCATTTATTTAATCTCTCTGTAATTGAATGAACCACACTTGTTATTTCACAACAGACACTTACATGTGATGTATGTCTTGTAGATGGTAGCTTTAAACGTTTTATGGAAACAAATATTCATATAACATAAACGTTACCACCTTGATTACTTGATAATGCTTTTGAAATAACATACGTTTGTATACAGCACGTAATGTATAGATGTCATATCTCAGTGAGATACATGTTTTGCAATACAAACTTGTGGTTGTCATTTCTTTATGACTATGTTATTATTTCCATAATAGAACTAACTTGAATGTTGTAGGTTTAAGTTATTTATTATAACGTTCTTCGAATTGTATAGGATTGCATACCAACTATGATTTTATATATGAGTTTCCAAATCCTATTAGACTTATTATATGTATATTACTTGGTGTGGCTGTATCTGTATTTCGATGCTGATCATCTACTGCCTTACCCGATACCATCAAAGGCTGTCCTATCGTAAACACTATATCGTTATATATTATGTTATGTGCTCATGTTCAATCTTTAGATATTTAAATATATACATATTAATCTCTGACAAACTCACGATGACATCTTTAACCTGTCGCATATCGGGAGAAGCATGATGGTCGTATTGCAAGCAATTTTGCTAAATTATATATGAACAAAGTCTTTCCAGTTAAAGAAATTCAGTATGATTCTCATATTGAAAGGCTTTTAATTCAAACATCTTCAATCGAATGTAAAAATTCAATAACTCAAAGTACGTTTATAATCTGCGATCAATACAACCTTCAAAAGAGATCATTATACAAGCAGAAACATAATCATTACTTTACGATACAGAGGTGTTTATCGATAGGAGCCTCATTATTGCTTTAAAATAGTTCGTGAAACTCAAAAATGATAATATTCTCACTCCAATCTTGTTTCATGATGCATTTAATCTTGTTATGAAATGATAATGATCCGTTTTAGTCAATAAACGTAGTCAAGATCAAACCGTATGGTATGTATCTGATTTGCAATTTTGAAACTATATTGAGGCAACAACATCATTTTTTTCCACAGGATTGATTGACTAAATGGCTTCAAAAAGTGAAGGTTAAACTTTATGAATTAGTCATAAATATTAAATCAGAGGCCACCATGTCGAGGGCAACAATAAAGAACATACATGTATGAGAATCCATTGTTGATATAATGATAGAACTCATTGTCCTTTAAAACTGTAAAGAAATTTACCACTGACAAAAATCCGTTAATCCCTGCCCGTATCAGCACCATATGAAAATCATGTTTTTTCGAATACACGATCTGTGTTTTATACCTAGTTCCAGTTGAGCAATACCCAGTCAATGCTGATGTTTTCGTTCTGTCTGTTTACTACTTAAAACAAATATGGCGACAAACGGTCTGCTGATCTGAGAGTAGACGAGGGTGAAAAGAAGATTATGAATTTCAAGCATGATTGCATAGGCCATTGAAAGGTTAGAGGATGGGGTCCATAAGGTCTTATTCTGCCTACTGAAATAATTGGTAAAAAAATTGTCAAAAATTCGGAAGAAAACTAAATAATCATATAATTTATATTGTAAATTTCTAATTTTATTGATTAAGTATTAAATTTAAAAAATAACGATTGAGAAACGATTGCACAAAAACCGTCTTGGAAGCTATTCAGTAAATAAAATAGCATTTTTGCAACTTATTTCATAGTGAGATCCAGCGTTAACCAAAAACAAATGAAACTGAATGTGTTCATTTATATATTCTGTTTACTGGAAAAGGGATTTTTTGGTTAACGCTGGATCTCTATGTGCATAAAAAACGTTCAAAATTCACGCAAAAAATCGCTTCAAAAATGACTGTCCAACTTTACCTGTACATGTATCATGTGACCTAGCTAATTGTCACATGATTAAACACCTGGCAACCCGTGTCACCTAATTACACCGTTTGTATTCAATATTTGTTTGTTTTAGTTTCCGTATTAAAATCTCAGTGTTCTACATAACGATTTATTTTTGCGTGGACTGAGAGGCTTTTAATAAACTGGTACATGTATTATAGAAACCAGCAGCACACTCTCTAAAGATACTATTGTGTGTATGTAGCAAAGCAGTCCATTCTCAAATATGATCCAGCAAAGTTAGAAACACCGTTCTAATATCAAACGCAAATAAAGACTTAACTCTCTCCTGGTTCTTACTTTTTGCAACAAAAACAAGCAGTGTTTTTTTATGACTTTTCATTCAGAATGGTCAATTTTCCTTTCGTCTGTGGCAACATTCCTTCGGCTCATGCGTATGGAGTGTTCATATCACAACTCATACGTTATGCCAGAGCTTGCCGAAACTACGCAGACTTTTTGTATCGCGCTAGACTTCATACAATTAGACTTCTGGAACAAGATTATGTTGCTTTAAGATTGAAGTCATCAGTACAGAAGTTTTATGGTCGTCATCATAAACTCGTGGATCGTTATGGTGTATCCATCTGCACCATGAAAACAGATTTGTTTCAACATGTTGTAGTTTTTCTCTTTTCCTCTTTCGTCTACCCAGATTTTTTATGAGCAACTCGGTTTCGTGTTTCTAAAAAAGCAGAGGACGCTTACCCTACATGTGCACCTGGTCTATTTTCTACGTCAGCAAGAATGCATTGTTATAGAAAACTTCACCGGTTTCTTCTTCTGCCTGGAACATTTTCTTTAATAAAACTGTACAGGTATATACGTCAGCATAGAACGCATTGTTTTATAAAATTGCACAGATATATACATCAGCAAAGAACGCATTGTGTTATGGTCTGGCTGTCATTTGCTCAGAAATCGTCCTATGGTATACACACGATACATCATCAACAAAAAACACATAGAAAGAAAGAGTAATTAAAAAACTGTCTAACTATAATATACTGCTACTCAACCTCTTTTAGACGATTAATAGAGTGAATAACCTTACTTCAAATATTTGTTCTTTCCGACTCACACTACAAATGCAGAAAACGCTCGCTGAATCAGTAATAATCAGGGTATACTCATTTGTTAATAGTATTGTAAAGCTAATTTTAAGTAATAGTAACAAGATATTATTGTTGTTTTTTTACAATGCAGTAAGAAGTAATGATGTTAGATATTCAAACATTCAAGTATATGAAGGTATTTTGAAAGCAAACATTTTATTAACGTTAAAGTATTTTTTTTATTATGTTCGGAATATATAAATTTTGACAGCATGAACTATATTATAACTAATATAACCTCAAAACAAATTGTTATTTTTGTTTTGTTTTGCACATTTATAAAGGAGAATTTTCAAAAACCAAATTAGTGTGTGCTACTGGGACGACTGACAAATTTCATTAAATACTGTAATTTTGGGCAATTTAACTTTTATAAACACCCAAAGCCATGGCTATATGCATGTGTTTTACAAAACTTAAATTTTATATTTATTTATCTATTGTCGCCGTTATATGGAATCAGTTCAAATGAGCCGATTTGTCTTTCAGTCGAAATTAATTTCCATTTTTTGAGTTTATTGACTACATGAGTCATATCATATATATGACAAGCAGGATTCTGTTGTGAAATGGATATATGCTACAAAATCATGATAAATTGGCCACGGAATGGCTCTGATAAACAAATGTTTGTGTTTAATAAAACGTTTAATATTAGTTCCATTTAGTATTGATTTGAGTCAAATATATGCAAGTTCAAAAGTAATTTATTAGCCCGGCTTGCATTAATTATTTACTACTAATTAATTTACCACTTAGAATTCGTAAGCAGGACTTTAGAACTACCGGTTTTGCCGCATTGTTTTTGATATTGATAGAAGGATTTATTAACAGCTTCTATATGATTTCAATTTTAATGCTAATTTAGAAATATACTAGTAATAAGTATTTGTTTTTATTTCTTAATTTCAGAAAAGCTGGATATATTGGGTCAGATGGTGTCGCCAAAATAACCACAGGTTGGGAGTTAGAAGTTGACGGAACAAAAGTCAAAATTTCTTTTTGTGAGTGGTTTATTTTCTTTTCACCAAAGAAGCAGGACAATTAATAATAATTGTGGACAGTTCTTGGTAAATAAATGTAACCAACTCATCAATACATATCAATTTCCAATATAGCAATGATTGAACAGACAGGCCGAGCATTTCTTCCGGTTTGCATTTTAGTTTAAATCCATAAATGTTTCATATACGTACTTAAGAACTATGTGTTCATGTATGAAATATCGATCACTGATAATCATTTAATGCTGTGAACCGGCCAAAGTATCGAATAAGAATCATCTCGGACATGAGTAATGGAAACTTAAATACTAGAATAAAAAATATTTAAAGGCATCCACTGTATACCGCTATTCCTTGACTAATAGACACAGTTCGAAATTAAGAAATTTTGTTTTTACATAAAGGGACGCTTAGGGTTGTCCGCCTGTAAAAATATACAATCATTGATTATGTATCTAAATACTTACACTAAAGCGTCAAATTTCTGTTCTACAAAAAAAGTAGGAAAAATGGATAAAATTCCTTCACGTACATATTTTCAAAGAAAGTATAAAAGTCCAATTTGAAATAAAATTATATGATATATGTCGACTAAAATCCTACATGCACATAGATACTATTTTCAGCAAGAGATAATTTTCATGTCTGGGTAAACAGTGAACCGGTTGAAACCACAGTAAGTATTTCTATTGTATCACATTGTACACATGAGAATCATATGGCTTGCAACATATTGATATATTCTAATTCATTTTATGTTTTATTCGGAAACGTCATGCTATCGAGTTCAGAGAGATCGTTTCATTTCATTTCATTTCAAATCACCAAGTAAATTGTTGACACAATTTATTGCTTTGTGACATCAAGTTCAAGATCAAATTCCATAGGTGTTTCTATTTCGGATATTTTTCAACATTTAACAAGTTATTTATTAGGTTAACATCATGATACTTGACATGATCAATTTGCCCTATTGTTTGACACATGCGACGGACAAGCATTATTATTGCTAGATTATTATCGAATTGTACTGACTTGCAATATGACGGGTATCACTGGCAGAGCAGTACATTCTTACCCTTTTGATGCACCTAATGTCACTACCGAATTTTTTGTTTAGGTGCATATTGCTAATGTTTTATTTATATTTTTTGTGACGTCTCATTACCCTTCTTTTCAGTTTTCATGTGTAATTTATTTTATTCGGTTCGATACATTGTGTATATAGAATGTCTATGATTCTTTATTTGCTCATTTGCTTTTGTTACTTTGTATGTATGATTTTAATTTACTTTATTTCCTTTGTCGTGTATGTCTGTTTTCCATGTCTGGTCTTTGTCCCTGGATTACATTCTTTTGATTACCGCTATAAACTTGGTTCCCTTGATTACTCTTATTAGGTCTTAACTTTACACCAGTGGTGAGACTTTTAGTTTTTATCATTTACCGCCACTAAATGTAATGGTTCTATTCTTTTAGGCAATTTCAGTCTATTTGAAAATGCCAGCTGTTCGGATTTTGACGTATTTGAATCATCCAACTGATAATGCTTTTATATGCAGTATATTTTTGCCGATATTTTGATTATCAGATGAATAAAGCATGATTTCTTTTTTTATATTATAATGAGACAAATTTCATGAACATATGATTATCATATGCAATCAAGCCAATTAATACATGAGATTCACATGATAATTATATGAATTTCAAATGTAAATATTCATATCTCACCATATTATTTCCATATGATTATCGGATGATTGAAACAACATGTGATTATCATGTTTGACACATGTTGATTTGTATATTATTTTAATGTGCTGAGTAATTCTTGATCTATTATTGTTAATTAGGTTGTTTAAAATGTGGTTACACAGAACACATCGAAAAGGTTGATATGTTTATAAACGTTTTTATATATATACAACTACTATTTGATAATAAAGCTCCTATACTTTGAATTTTCAGAAAAATCCATTGATTCCTTACAAGTAATTGTGTTTTTATGTTTACTGTTTGACCGTTGTAACAGAATAGTAAGCCCGATAGATGTACGGTTTTTTCTATTATGTTTCCTTTGAATAGGATGGAAACCTTTCTAATTAGAAACATATATTATTTAAACTCAGTTAAATATTCCGATGCAGCAAAAATAGATTCCATACATTTTTGTATTGATTGTCTCGCAGTGAACTCTAATTTTCAATGAAGCACAGGCAGAAGCAATTATTTATTCAATAACTTTTACTTTACAAATTAAACCTTTCAAATCAACAGAGTAAATTAATCAACAATACCGATGGGATACTTTTTATTCTCGCCGAGTGGAAAAAAGTAAAATTTCATTTTCAAATAGACTGAAATTGCCTAAAAGAATAGAACCATTACATTTAGTGGCGATAAATGATAAAGACTAAAAGTCTCACCACCGGTGTAAAGTTAAGACCTAATTATGGACAATATTAAGAGTAATCAAGGGAACCAAGGTTATAGCGGTAATCAAAAGAATGTATTCCAGGGACAAAGACCAGATATGGAAAACAGACATACAAAACAAAGAACATAGATTAACTAAAATCATACATACTAATTAACAAAAGCAAATGAGCAACTCGGACTCCACAAAAAAAAACTGGGAGCATGGACCAGGTGCACCGGTAGGGTAAGCGTTCTCTGCTTTTCTAGAAACACCCGCCGAGTTGCCGTCCAGGCTAGACAAAAGAGGAAAGGAAAACTATGATACGTTGAACAAATTAGTTTTCATGGCGCAGATGGATACACTGTAGCGATCCACGAGTTTATGATGACGGCCATAAAACGTTTGTAGTGATGACTTCAATTTTGTAGCAACATAACCCAGAACGCTTACCCTACCGGTGCACCTGTTACATGCTCCCAGTTTTTAGTGGAGTCGGAGTTGCTTATTTGCTTTTGTTACTTTGTATGTATGATTTCAGTTACTTTATGTTCTTTCTTGTGTAATTCGGTTTTCCATGTCTGGTCTTTGTCCGTGGATTACATTGTTTTGATTACCGCTATAACATTGGTCCCCTTATTTACTCTTAAATATATCAATATAATACAAATAGGTTATGCCAAATTCTTACAAACAGAATAACTAAAAGAACATATAATCTATCTACCAAAGAATATATAAAATGATAAAAGATACTTGCTTTCCAATTAGATCTAATGACTCTTTTTTTAAACTGTCATCGAGATACTCTGAAAGAGTAATCAAGGGAACCAAGATTCTAGCGGAAATCGAAAGAATGCATTTCAGGGACAAAGACAGGACATGGAAAACAGATATAGGTAATAAATAACAAAAACAATAATACATACAAGGTGACAAAAGTAATAGAGCAACTCGGACTCCACTAAAACTGGGAGCATGAACCAGATGGACCGGTAGCTTAAACATCCTCTGAGTTTCTAGAAACACCCGTCGAGTTGCTCATAAAAAGTCAAGTTCGTGGTAGACCAAAGAGGAAAGGAAACGATGAAACAGTGAACAAATTAGTTTTCATGGTGCAGATGGATACACCGTAACGATCCACGAGTTAATGAGAATATATATAAATTTCACTATATGCTTCCGTGTTACGAATTGATATTTCATTATTGTTTTGCTATTTCAATATTCATATACAGCAATATTAGGAAAAATAGTTAATAGGGCCAAGATATTATATTCAGAATAGGTATGTTCTAATAATTTACAAAGTAGAAAACTTTGCCTATGTGTAAACTAATACACCAGAGCATGTAAGGATAGCAACACTTATGAAAGAAAGATACAACTCATTTTCGTGTATATTTTACGCGTTTTAAAATGTTAGCATATGTGCACAGCTAACATCTTAATAGATTAGTATTGATGACAATTTTGTTCCAATTTTTCAATTTTATCATCAAGGCAAACAATTCAATCGGGAAAACCAGATGCAACAAATAGCGTCAAATCTTAGTCTTTAGCTAAGAGTAATCAGGGGAACCAAGGTTATAACGGTAATCAAAAGAATGCAATCCAGGGACAAAGACCAGACATGGAAAACAGACACACACAACAAAGAACATAACTAAAATCATACATACAAAGTAACAAAAACAAATGAGCAACTTGGACTCCACTAAAAACTGGGAGCTTGGACCAGGCGCACCGGTAGGGTAAGCGTCCTCTGCTTTTCTAGAAACACCCGCCGAGTTGCTCATAAAAGGTCAAGTCCGGGGTAGACGAAAGAGGACAGGAAAACTACGACACGTTGAACAAATCAGCTAAATCTTTGTTTTTGAAAACGAAGGCTTTTGAAGACTTTTGAATCAATTTGCAAAATACCTATTACCTTTTTATTGGCATGCTCATTCTCTCTTGGGTATAACTTGACTCAGTGCATTCGGGCATTTCGAACACGACTAAAACAGTACTATGACGAGTGCTAATGAAATAAAAAATGTGTATGAACTTATAATACTGTTGTTATATCGCAGCTTAAACGCATTGTCATTGAGCATCATAAACAGAAAATTTGTATTTAAAATACGCAGACTAAAAGGTAAAACATGTAAAAAATTCGGATGATATGATAGGTATATATGAAAGTTATTACAATAATTATTTTGTTTTCTATATTTGCAGGCATATATATCTGATGAAGGATATGATGTCGATCTGTTTTTCAGTTTTGATAGCCATGAAGGTCACATCTTCAGTGATGTGGACAACGATAGGGATGAAATGATCAATTACATTCTTATTGATGACGTTTGTATGGGTGATAGTTACCAGACGGTTCACCATCCGGAAACTTCTTGAGTTATGTTTCAATTCGAACTAGTAGAGAGTAGATTTTAAAACGTGAATTTGAAATTTTTAAAGTTTTTTTTTGATTGAGCAAAACTGGAATGTGTCGTATTTAAAAAGAAACAGGAACTTCATGTTATCGTAAGAAGGATGGCATGCAAAAATAAAAAAGCAGAGTTATTTCCTTTTAAATAGCTAATTTTGTCATTTTATCCAGAGGCCATATTGTTATGATCTTTGGTTATACCATTTACATATGTAATATTCTTATTATTATTATTTGCAATACGTGTCAAGCATCGAATAAGCGACACAGATTATTTCAAATCGATGATAATAAAAAAACACGATGCAGAAAATGATAATCAATGAATGATTTGAATGAATTTTACTGTCATAGTTTTTACAAGAGGTCAATAGAAAATATCATATTTGGTAGCTTACTACATTTATCCACCGTACTTGTATGGGGGAAAACTTCCCATTCCTTGGTATATGGGGAAAATGTATGGTGCGACGGAGATTTTGAATGGTAAGGATGGGGAAATCATTTGAAATTATTTATTGATATGAAAAATGTATTAATATTAATATTAATTAAAAATAACAGTTTAAGTATCTAAAAGTATAAAATTCAATTTGATAAATACTTTTAAATATTTGATAAATAGAAATGCAATATAAATTCTATTGGGGATGGGGTTGATAACAATGGGGAATGGGGATGGTATATGATGTTAGTTGGAAGATTTTACAATTCGTGAGCTCAAGATCTGTACCACTGCCATTTTTACTTTTACTATTTTTGTTATATTTGCATTGGTGATATTGGTTCTCTTGCATATTTGCTTCCAAATCTTAAATAGTATACACTTCTTATTGTCATCACATACAATTTTCTTTTTTCTGTGACAATATTATATCAGCAACTGATTATGGATTTTTCATGCTACAACTCATACGCTATTCCAGAACTTGTCGAAAATACGCGAATTTCTAGTACAGGGCTAGAACTCTAAGAATTAGGCTTCTGGAACAGGTTATGCTACTACACGATTAAAGCCATCACTCCAAATCTAATACTGGCGGTGATCATAAAATCGTGGCTTCTTATGGTGCTGCCATCTACAACATGAGATACAATTTGTTCACGTGTCAATGTTTCTTCTGTTGTCTACCTGGACGTGTTATTTTATACTCAGTGGGTGGGTGTTTCTAGGAAAACGCAGGACGCTTACTCTATCGGTTTAATTGTTCCATGATTTGTAAGTTTTTTGGTTTTATCTTCTTTTATTTCAATTTTTATTTTTATTTTTATTTTTATTTTTATTTTTATTTTTATTTTTATTTTTATTTTTATTTTTATTTTTATTTTTTTTTTTTTGGGGGGGGTGATGTCTTTTGTGGTGTGTAATTTCTTTGTCTAGTTGTTGTCTTTTGATTGATTTTTTTAATACCGTTCGACTCCTGATTACATGAAGTCCTCTATTCACCGTTTCTCATGGAAAATTCCAAATTTCTCATAAAATCCCGATGGATTTCATTTATTTTGAAATTCTAGTATAAGACTAGATTTATATTTTCAAATTATTCAATACTTCGAGTATTAATTTTAACTAAATTTGAACTAACTTTTAATCAATATGTGCTTTTGAAACCGATTTTTCTGTTTTCCTTTCTAAACACCTATTCCCATACGAAACTGTGATTCCCGAATTTCTCTCCCTCTATACTTCTTAAAAAGCAGAGGACGCTTACCCTACCTGTGCATCTAGTTCGTGCTCCCAGTTTTAGTTGAGTCCGAGTTGTACTTTTGTTAATTTGTATGTCTTATTTCGGTCGTTTAATGTTGTTTGTTGTGTTTGTCTGTTTACCATGTGTGGTCTTTTTCCATAGATTTCATTCTTTTAGTTTCCGCTAGAATCTTGGTCCCCTTGATTTCTCTATACTTTGGATTGGAAAGTACACTATACAAGAACTGTAACTTCTTGATCTATGTTTTGTTTGTTTCATTGCAGCTTTAATTTGACTGGTAGTTGATGCATCTCCATGTAGGGTAAATTAATAAATATGGAATATTTGTTAATTTCAAATGATCCTTAAAAACAGTCATGTATCCGATTGCTATTAATTAACAATTAATCGATAGCAGAGTTAACAACAAGATATAACTAATAACTTGTTAAATTATGCACTTGCTCTAAATATATTAAGTCGGAAAACAAACAGTACAAACAGAATTCAGCCCAAAAGATATACAAGAAATAAATGGATCTTATTCAAATGTGAAAACAATTCCTTCATACCGAAGATCTAGAATGGTAAAGAAGTATATGAGAATTTAAACATTATATGACATGAACAGCAAAACTTATACTCAATTGCAAATTCTTATTTGATTAGATGCAATTATTTCTTTTCAACACATGGGCTCTGCGTTCTTGTCATGAATGATTTTGAAATTAATTGAAGTAAATTTCAATAATGTTAAGTTCTGTCACATTTTTAAGATGTACCACAGCATGTTTATATTTTGTGCATATACTTCATTAAATAAGACCGCTGCATATTTTATGCTATGAAAACGTTCTAATATCAAAGTTTCTCAATATTGATCATTAAAACTTCTACTTCAATTTCTCTTCATATTTTTCGTTCATCTTCTTCTTCGTTCAGCTGAAAGCTGTTTTAATGTACCTAGAATTTTCTCTTATAACAAGAACAGTTAAAGCAGGAAGGTATTTATTGCAAGCCAGCACAGCACAGATTGTAAATGACACGACAGCTGAACTTCAAGGTCTTATACCAGCCACATAACACGATAAGCCAAATTTTATATGCATTGTTGAAGTTAGTTTTTTAATCTAAGATTAAGCTCCCATGGCCCTTAGGGTTTGGCAGTTCATGAAATTAGACCACAAGGGACAAACAGCAGTGTTTTGCTTTATTTTTAATGTGCCTTGGTTTTTTTATTTATTTATTTATTGTCATTTATTTTTTGTTGTTGTTTTGTTCAGTTTTTTTTTTATTTTTTACGACTGCACTAAAGTTACGACCAAAAAAGCTTTTTTTATAATCCGAACTTTGACTTCGTTTTTTTTTTCAAATTTTGAGCAAGTAACTCGCCAATCCGACAGACTGGTGTACTGTCTGATTGGAGCAATTGACAGCTGTAAACTTCAATTTTAAATATTTGACTTATTGTAGCTGGATAACTAATTTGATAGTTTTCATGATTCATTTCAAACCATTTTGCTACTTACAAAAGTGTAAATATTTTAAGTTTCAAAGCAAAACTTAACTGTTCTTTCTTTCAATTAGACCGCCAACCAGGTTGTCGTGTGTTGGTAGGTAACGTCCCTTTAAAGAATTTGCTAAATTGGCTTGCATTTCGGTGTTATGACTATTTAAACTGAGGAAAAAGTGTTCACCAAGTTTCAATCTACTCATGTTGCTATTATGTCGATCCATACTTGAGTCGGTGCCCTTTTGATTTTTTTTAAATCTTCTTTGAAACTGTATAACAAAAAAATTCTAAAATTAAAAATCTAGTTTAAATCTAGTTTAAATATTCTTTAAGGTATTATGTGCATAACTTCAGTTAGAATTTGTTTCCGAGTTGGACAAAGCAATGGCTCCTAAAAGTATAACATCAGTAGTGTTTAATCGAATGCAAAAGTGTAAAAGAAAGGGAATGATATGTGTTTATTTTGAACATAAGTGGATGAAAATATAATAGATCAACAATTCATTAACCTTAGTTTCTATATTGGAAAATGAACGCTGCTTCTAAAAGTTTGTTTGGAAAATTGTCAGAAACAAAACAATGAGAATGTCGTTTTAAAATGATAAATAAAGACTGATTTTTAAATCAATAGTGTTAAACGCATATTTTACCATTTCATGTGAAATATTGTAATGATTAAGTGTCAGTCCCTGTATTAATCAGGCAGTTGGTGAACCGGGGTATAAAAAAACAACCATTTTGATAGTGTAATTTGACTATCTGCACCATCAGAATAAACGACATAAGACAAGATTTCCATATCATGCTGGACAATTGAGTTACAATTTCATTGATATGCATTGAAAATTAACATTTCAAGGGAATATTACTCTGTCAAAAACCTCATTTTTCTAAGATTCTATTGAATAATTTCTGAGCAAATCTATTGAAGCAGCGATCAAATAATGGTCTTCTGAAATAGGGAAGGAATCCTTGAGTGATTTTATTGTCAGATCGACATTGGTGATTTGACATACATGTTTCTGATTTTTCCCATTTTGCCTGATTCTTACAAACTCTTACACTTAAATATTGTCTGTCTTCATAATACCATATAAATAGTTTAGAAACAAAACCTTCTCTCAAGTCAGTTGTATTTAGTACAAGTCCACTTAAAATTCAGACACTACCAATGGTTAAGTGATTCATGGTGAAGAAAAAACCAACCAAACAATGCGTTTTCCGCATAAGTTGCATATTCGATTATCAATTTCTGTATTTAGATCTGTACTTTTTAGAAAATTATACATTTATCTCCCACTAAAATCAACAAAATAAAACCAAATCAAGAATGATAACTTTTGGAAAATGCAAGTTTCATGTACAATCTATATAGTTTTTATCTCAAAAACGCAACAAACAAATGAAAAACTAAAACTGGTTATGTGAACCGTAACTGTTTCTGAACAAGAAATAAAATTAAATTCGGCGGGTTCCATAAATTGTCGTTGCTCTACGATCTAATTTCTGTTGATATCTTAATACCTAAAGCAAATAATTGATTTATTTCATCGCAAATATTTCACCATGAACTCAAAATTACAGGATTTTATTTTCCGATATTTGCATTATTCTATGATTTTTTTTATAGTTTTCCTAGTATGTGTTATGTTACTAATAAAATCATTACATAGAGACCAAGCAAATTGAACAGCCAACAAATGGACCTTTGGGTTCAGGTTCTCGGGAGCAGATAAGTTCTTTTGACTTTTTTTGTGTATTATTTTTGTTTTTGTTTTTGTTTTTGTTTTCGTTTTTGTTTTTGTTTTTGTTTTGTTTTTTTTTTGTTATTTGTGCGGTTCGTATCCTAGTAAATTCATTTTCAGAGGTAAATTTTATGCAAAAAATATAAACAAATCGAGTCACCGCTGTACCATTATGTATGCGTATAATCAAGAAATTAAACGGAATACATAAACGGCTTTACTTTTAATTTTAAACCAGTTGTTAAATAATTAATCGACTTAATGATAAGAGAGGCTATGCGATGTTTTCTTATTGCTAACTTTTCTCACATTTACAGTTATATATCAGTGTACCCCTTATAGTCCATTAGATATATCAGCGCCTGCAATAAATATGTAGATTTTTAAAAACTCAGTAGTGATATGACTATCCGAATTATTAACCAAGGATAAAAAAGAAGGATTCAAGCCCCTTATCCGCTCTATCACAAACTATATTCACATTACAATTTCATCCTATTCCTATCCTATGGTGATTCGTTTGTAAAAAAAAAAACAAAAACAAAAACAAAAAAACAACAAACAAAAAAAACTTTATACCGGCTCGTTTAGGACGTTACAAGGAACCGTTAATCCACCTAGGATACTATATTGGCTTCACATTCAACCCAGCACAAAAAACGGTAAAAATGGAACGAAGTACTGATAAAGATCATATAAGAAGAGGCTCATAGAAGCCTGAATCGCACACCTGGTTAATTTTATTCCTTTCAAGGGCAATAACTCTAACAAAGAGATGTCCACCAATTTTGACTCCAAGAAGACGTTGGTAGGACCTATCATAAGGATTATTTCATTAATTGAAAGTTTATTCTGTCTATCATAGTTTTCAAGATATTGGCTGAAAACTGTTAAAAACGGAATTTTTTGCCTGTCAACGGAAAAAACTCTTACATGAAGTTGTCTAACAACTTTGATCCCTAGAGACTTTTGTAGGCCTGATAATAAGAATCATGTCAGCAACTGAAAGTTTCATTCTATCTATCACAGTTTTCAAGATGTTGCCTGAAAACTGTAACAAAAAGTCATTTTTCACCTCTCAAGGACAATAACTTTTACATGGAGTCGTATGACAACTTTTGTCCCTCGAAACTTTAGTAGGCCTCATAATAAGGATCATTTCAGCAATTGAAAGAATGTGGCTAGACCTAGCAGTTTTGGTGATATATGCAAAAGACAACTGTCTGACTCCTATGTTCTACCTTTGGTAACGATGGCCATGTTTGAAGAATATGTTAACGACGAAAACGGACGCAAAGTGATGGCAATAGCTCTATAATGGGAAAAGAAAGAAAGTGCAGACAATGTTTTCGGCCACATGACCTACATGGACCAAAAGTTCTACCAAGACAAAAGAAATAGATAATATATATATATAATCATATTTATAAATGTGTAATTTTATGCAGTGTGTCCTACCTAGGCTAGAAAATTAGTCGGTAACCGAATGACGAGAGTTTGTCTGTTCTTCGGGTCATCATAAAGTATTAACTGATTTTCTGTGGTAGAGAAAACAAGGAAATTCTATACGATTTACAAAATATTTAATAATAAATTTTTTTTTTAAAAATACCAATAATTTGCTTCCATACAATGCAGGTATCGCCACACATGGTATTCTGTAAATACAACATTTGATATATTATTGAAACCAGATGATGCGTTCCTCATACATGTACCTTAACAGCAGTTCATAGTGTCGTCATAAAAATAATTTAGTGTTAAGCTCATTCTCAGAATAAAGGTGAAAGACAATGGAAAATAAAGAACCAAAAATTTCGATTTGATTGGTTTTATTTTTGATTAAATTCGTTAATCTTACGTTTTAGCTTTGTCTTTTGTTTGTTTGTATTTTTTATTTTCCTTTCTTCGTATACAAATACATATTGGAACGTGATAAGAACATAAAATGATAAACAGAGCAGGTTTAGAGCTACTCGGCGGGTGTTTCTAGAAAAGCAGAGCACGCTTACCCTACCGGTGCACCTGATCCATGCTCCCAACTTTTAGTTGAGTCCGAGTTGCTCATTTACTTTTGTTGCTTTGTGTGTATGATTTTAGTTACTCAGTGTTCTTTGTTGTGTATGTCTGTTTTCCATGTCTGGTCTTTGTCCCTGGATTTCATTCTTTTAATTACAGCTATAACCTTGGTTCCCTTGATTACTCTTTAGTTAGTGAACCCAAGTTTGGTTAAGCTTTGTACGAATTGATTGGCCTTATAATTCATAACACGATTTCAATGTTTTCGTCAGAAATTAAAGGAACGATCGAAATGTCTAGGCTTTTTTTTGTTTGTTTGTTTTATTATTATTATAATTTGGTATCAGAATATGTGTGAATGCCAGTTCCGAAATCGTAGATAAAACTCTATATGTATGTTTGTATAGTTATTGAAATTTATATATAATTTCTTTTATTATGCTGATTCTGCCAAATATTCAATGTGGACAATTAATGAGGGTTACGCATAGATATATCTAAACGGTAATGTTTTGCAAATATTATTATTCTTACCTTTTGTTATGTGCGAATAAGATCAGTTGTTACTAATAATAGGGTTAACCTCAGTAAATATCTAGGTATATACTTCAAATTAAACTATACAATTTCGTTCTTTTTTATAAAGGAAGTGTTTTTTTATAGTACAGTGCCATTCCATAAAGTAAAACAATAGCAATACTTGTTGGCTACAAAGCAGGGTTTCTATTGTATATTTCATTTCCTTGGAGTAAAGACGGAATGTAATAATTTCTTTCATATTCATATCGATTTTAGAGTTAGGACAAAAATCACCCCACCAAAAAAATATGGTTATAAATACGGATATGAACTTTTGAGATTTGTTTACATACTAGCCATTTAAAGGAATGATCCCTAAATTCCTATATATCAAATTCGTCAGCACTGTTCAATATTTATTGTGGAGCTCTTTTTGTATTGTTAAGTATCACAATTTATGGCTAGAATAAAAAAGACCCTTTCATTTGGTAGTGAAATGTAACAAACCTTCAGATCTTTAGACGATATTTTTGCTCTTAACGAAAACTTCAATATCTATACTAAAATATATATCCTACAGAACTGTTTTTTAATAAAGCAAATATGGATATGCAAGTATTCATATCATAAATTGTAAACTTAATACTCAAATATACAATAAATGGGATGATTTTGCATTTCCCATCGTTAACTATATATAAAACATCATATGGTTTTTACTTATCTCAAATAGTTCGAATTGCTCGTAGTTCTAACAATGTTTAGAATTTAAAAGAAAGAAATATGTATATATCACAGAAATTACTACATCAAGGATTTCGATTTCACAAGCTCGTAAAAATATTCACATTCTTTTCAACCGATATACGGAAATCATTCTAAAACACAGACGTATTTGTAAATAGTTAATACATACGGTTATCTCCCACCATATATTTTATTGTAATATTCTTTACATAGCACGGAAAGTTAAATATTCACCCAATAAGTTGACGAAAGCGTTAACCTGACTATTTCGTATTGATATTACATATGATGAAGACATAATTTTTTTGTTTTTTTAATGTTTAAACTGGTCTGGAGCTGGTATGTCAGTCTAGAAGTCCTTCATTTGTGTAACACATAACATTTTTATTTTATTTTTTTGTTTTGTTTTATTTCAATGAACTTTTTTGAACTGATTTTTATGAGTGTTCAATTATGTAATATTTCCAAGTGGAGAGATTGCGGGAGTTTCTAGAAAAACAGAGGACGCTTACCTTACCGGTGCACCTGGTCCATGCTTCCAGTTTTTAGTGGCGTCCGAGTTTGTGTTTGTTTTTGTTGCTTTGTGTGTATGATTTTATTTACTTTGTGTTTTTTGTTGTGTATGTCTGTTTTCCATATCTGGTCTTTGTCCCTGGATTGCATTCTTATAATTACATCTATAAACTTGGTTCCCTTGATTACTCTTAAAAAGGGGAGGTATGTGATCACGCCAAAGTACTTTAACCCTGCTGCATTGTTTGCACCTGTCCAATGTCAGAGTTTCTTCCCTCCCTATGCAATGTTTCGTTTTTAATTTCAGTTTATTCTATGTTGATGGAGTATATATATAGGCAATTTAAAATGTTGTGGAGGAACCAACTGCAGCCTTCCCTGTGGTGTGAGGTTTTCCAACCAGGAACAAAAGGATACATTTGTTAGACACATGTTTCCATTTTAGTAGAGTTTTCTTCATTACAGATGCATAAATTGTAATTACAAAATTACAAAACTGATAAACTTAAGGCTATAGTCGAAAGGAAAATCCGTAGAACAAATGGCAGTTTTGGAGTAAAATCCGGAAAGACTAAAACCATCGCAATGGTCCTTACTTGTAACAGGCATTTCCGATTGGAAAAGTGGTTTAACCAAATTGCAGAACTCGCTAAATCTCCAGCTTCAATTGCGTGATGAAAAAAGTGAATACTTATAGTAACATCAATCAAAAGCAGAGGACGGTTACCCTACCGGTGCACCTGGTCCATGCTCGAGTCCGAGTTGCTCATTTGCTTTTGTTACTTTGTATGTATGATTTTAGTTACTTTATGTTCTTTGTTGTGTATGTCTGTTTTCCATGTCTGGTCTTTGTCCCTGGATTACATTCTTTTGATTACCGCTATAACATTGGTTCCCTTGATTACTCTTTAACTGGATATATCATTTGTCTATATGCTGTATATTGAAGAATCCATGAAGGAGAATTGGATATATTACTGAGTGAATTTTATAGTGTGTTAATTTATTGTTTTGGTTCATTTCAAGGTCTTATAAAACAAGTTTGACCCTACCGTAAGCACATACCGGTTCAAAATCTAGAGATTTGGTCATTAATATGTCTTTGTGTCATAATTTATTTTTTTAATTTATTTTGAAGAAATGTCATGGGTCTGTTACGGTGAATTTTATTTCTTTTCGGGGCCTATCAGCTTACCTAAAGATTTGTTAACACTTATAGAAGACCTTAGTGATATCTGTAAATATTTTTCAAGGTTAAACGACGGTGCAATTGTTACGTTTCACAATATCTGTTTCTTTTCTTTCAATTAAAGAATGTTCGCAGTTGCTTATAGCTAGTTGTCAAATTATCAAACTTATCAAAGAATGATAAAAACATCTAAACGACAAGCAGTAGAAATAATTGGTAAGTACGGATTCTATGGACATGTATCTGATTTGCAAGATTAGATGAAGTGCAATACTCAAAAATGATTTATTTAATACCTAAGGGTGTAATTAAGCGTCGAATATGTCTATATGTGAGAAGTGGTTCAAAGAATAGAAAACATTTATATATCGTCACCTTTATTACTAATTTATTTTAGAATAGCAGTAGATAAACTCTATGGACGTGGTTTAAAAGAATGCACTTTATATACTTTATTTCCGAGTGAGCATTACCATTCTCAATTTAAAGCCAGCAAGTGGTTTTATTTTTGTATCAACGTTTTGTAACAATTGAAAACTTTATAAATGTTTCTAGAAGTTTGTAATATCATAACCACTGGTGCGACAGATTTTCTGTGAGGAGTTTATAGGGTTAATTAAAATCTACACTTCATACACAGAATCGCATAACAAAGAGTATGAGTTAAAACAAGTAAAAGGGGATAAAACAATATCAATGAGTATTGTGCAAAATCGATAAGTGATAGTCTGAAATATATAAGGGAAATATTTATTTTCTGACGAAACAAACTATATTTTGAACAAAACTTGCCCATGTGAATGGTATTGTGGGAATAAATATATGCTTGGGAAATTATACGTGCAAGCAATCAAAATGTCTATTTAAACTCCATTAATAAGCCTCGTTAACAACGTATATTCTTATAATAAACAATAAACAAACAAACCCGCGGCCAAGACAGGTACTACTACCTGTACAAACATATCCATCCGGGTAACACCACTCTTTCCCAGAACAGCAATAATATCCATCACTGCAGAATCCTCCATCAGAACTGACATTAACCCTTTGTTGTTATGTCTTAGTATATATAACAGCAAAAAAGACATATACGCTGAGGCGGCAAAAGACACTGGCAACACAGAGAAATCAAATTCAAGTACATGGCTAAATTGTGAAATCACGAAATAGCGACTATCCAAGTACGCTAAGAGAAGATTTTGCGTTATATTGAGTAGTTTTGTGCCGTCGATTTGTCGTTATATTATCATAAACTAAGAGACAATTGCTAAAGGTCAAGGTAAATAGACAAAATAAACTACAAAAACACATGATCAATTACACACAGAAACTAATTACAAAATGAGCAACCAGGGCTTCACTAACAGTTTGGGATACAGAACACGTGCACCTAGAGACATCTGACAAGTTTTCATATGATATCAATTCCATGTTAAACCGAAAGAGGGTAAGTACGACATCGCAGACCAATCTATATATGGTTTAATTTAACAATTAACGAGTTCGTCTAAACGTTTAAAGTGATTAATTTAGTCTTAGGTAAACATATAAAAAGTAATCAAAGTTGCTTTGTGTTTAATGGTTTTGGTACTTCATGTTCTGTGTCTGTTTTCCGTGTCTGGTCTTTGTCTCTGGATTACATTCTTTTGATTACCGCTATAACTTTGGTTTCCTTGATTACTCTTACAAATCTCGAAAATTTAAAAGATTCGTAAAACTAACACGAATCATTGCGAATGAAGCCACTTTTAAGAATAATTTTTGCTTTACGTTTGTTTGCGAGTATAATCGAACACTCTACGATTCCTAAGAATGATTACGATGCGTTTACAATACATTTGTGACAATCCACGATTCATTGCGATTGAACACGGTCAATATACGAATGCATACAATATTGTTAAGAATTATTGTAATTGCAATGCGAATCATTATGAATCGGTGGAAATTTTACGGATAAATAACAAATGGTTTACTATAACCTTACACATACTAGCGGTTTTGTAACGAGTGTTTTACGAACGGTAATGATTTTTCAATGGGTTGAACTATGTCATTTAAATTAAATTCTTTCAGCCTCGTGCATTCTTCAATTGAACATTTGACATGTTTAACGAGAGAAATAAGTCAATATTATCACAAAAGTTCTGCCGACTTCTTCACACACTGGCATGACAAATTAACCCTCCTCGTCATCATTTGTTTATCCGTAAGTACATCGAAAAACTATCGTAAACTAATCGCAATCATTCGTTAAATAATCGTATTAAATAGCAAGCCAAATACTTCTTGCGAATCCTTTACGAGTTCTTGTGATCAGTTAAAGATGCCATGCGAATGGTCAAGAGTCATTTGCGAGCTCTTTACAAATTTAATTTTCAAAAAAGATTCGTGTACATTGGTGTAAATTTTTTAAACATGTCAAAGAATTCATCTTTTGCGAATCGATACAAATGCCTGCGAATGTCTACTAGTTGTAATGATTGTTTACAAATGTCGACGAGTCCATAAAAGTATTCGTTATGCATTTTAACTACATTTATAAATTTCAATATTTTTTTTTCATTGTAATAAAACACTTTGTTTTCTTTTGTACAAACGACGCAGGTAAATTCTCTGTTATTTACGTATTGTGGACATGGCAACGAACCACACTAAACCTCCACCAAATATAAAAGTCTTCCAATGTGGTTGGTTGAATGACCAGTTTTCTTTGCGTTCCTATCAACACATATATTTTCGGTGGCAGAGGGATGGATGTTACGACCAGACATGAGATAACCGTTGTATTATTTTGTCTATCCTTTCTGGCACTTCTTCTTCTACGTAGAACAAAAGAGAACTTAATAAAGGTGATGTCTCAAGTAAGTGAAGACAAACAAATACAAGCAAAAAAAACGCAAGAAAAATAAAGATAGTTAAAATTAATTAGAAAACCGAATTTCACCCAATTTTAATGTATCAATCATTTAAAATCCATTATCTAATTTCGCAAACTGCAAGATTTATCGATGGAGTTAGTGAGCAGTATTTGATTTCAAAATAGGAATAAATTACAGTTAGTGTTGGCTCTTGGGAGTGGCAATATGCGTTGGCATAACTAATTGTAATTTAAGCAGGAAGGTTAGAGCGCTATAAAATCTGGTTTAACCCTCCATTTCCATTCGGAAATGTCTGTACCAAGTCAAGACCATTGCATTGATTTCGAACTATCCGGTTTTTACCCTTTATTGTCATTTGCTATACGGTCTTATATTTTAACTATTCTATTGACCTAGAGTTTATCGGTACGATAATTTTGTTATTGCCCTTCATCAATATTATTCAGTTAGAAAAACTTATGTTATTAACGCAGGGCTACATAATTGTAAAACGAACAGTTTCTGAATTAATTTTCAACATTGAAATCAAATAGTTTACCATTTATAAACATTTTTATTTTCTATAATCATACCTGGTATCTTCATATATCGTCCAGTGACATCACACACAGCACATGGGACTTTGTGATCATTGAGTGATTGTTGAAAAATGAGTTAGCATTTGGTTCATACTCTGTACCAATAATTAATCCACATCATTGCCTGCCTTTCAAATACAAACCTAAATCTGGATTTGGAGACATAGATACTCAGCAGCTCCTCCATACTGATTGTGATCGGAATCTCCGGTAATACGTACACATTTCTGATTTTAATAAAACAATGTTAAGTATATGAGATATGCTAGAAAAAAAATAAAGCTGAATATCTTATGAAAAAGTCATCAAGGGAATCTAGATCCGAGCAAAAAATATAATCCAAGGATAAAGATTAGAAACGAAAGAAGACACACAAAACAAAGAACTTAAAATGACCAAATTAACATTCTGCAAGTACGTTTTGAAATATATGAATTGTTAGGGTAGACATGAAATGATTTCAGTATTTTGTTTTTAATAATAAAAAAACTTAGCTTCAATAACTTATTTCAGTCGCGTGTCTCGTCATTAAGTTGTCGATTCCTTACTCGAGAAATTTTACTTAATCTGGATGTTTCCCTGTAAATTCTACAGAAAATAAAATCATCAACACTGCTCTAAAGCATATAATGCGCACTATATAATAAGTTTTCACAATAAACTTTGATCGTTATTTCATACAGCTTTTTATGGTAAAATCGTTAAATAAACTTTAGTTGATATTTTATTAAATGGACGAGAGGGATCGAGTACTTACACCTGTAATATTAAATTTAAGTTTTCCAAACTATTTTTCAATTTTCCAAATTAATAAAGTAAATAAGTTATTTTCTTTGGAATATCAAGAATTTAACAAAATATGTCCCATGCAGATTTAACATCGCCTTTACCTATGGTAACATCTTATGTTAACATCTTATTTATGTGATTTAGCATTGCAATCTCACACATTCGTTGTCCAATGCTTGCACCCAGACTTTTTGAAATTTTGGATAATCTATTATCTTGTATTTATATGCATGTATTTATCCCTGATCGGACAATAATTTTGCCCATCTACACAAACACGGATATAAACTGCCCGATTCTTGAGGAAACAGTCAAATAAGCGAGTGAATATAGATTATATACATTATTGGTGTATATGTACTTTTTAAAACAATAAAAATGAATATGACCTGATGATTTTACAAGTACATGTACCAGCCATGTACTGTGATAACATGGCCTAGTATCGTAAACAGTGTAGCATGTAAATACAATTAAAAAATACAGTAAGATTCAAAAGGAATAATACTATCATGATGCATTTTGTCAGAAAGACTAAATGTAAATATGAGTTATTGCGAGACGTGTACGGTATTGTTCCATTTACAAGTTTTAAAGAAGATAGAAATAACATTTAGTAACAAAATTGAAGTTTTTAAATGAAGCTTGTATACCATACCTTATATTGTAGTTAATGTTTGTCATGTGACCATTTAACCTACATTTAAACTAGCTGCTGTTTTTCTACCCAATCAATATGCAGCTTTAAAACAAGTCGATAAAAATATTTAATAGATGAATGTTATAGATAAAGCACATATTATGTAAACCAGCGTAAATAATGAACGACTCCACTTTACTTTTTTTTCAGTACCGGATTGCCCTTAAAAATAGAAGATTGTTTCAAATAAATAAACAACATATGCCTTAGATAGGCAGGTAAGAAGTTTTGTGGATTTTTTGTTGCAAAATCATACACCGACGTCATATTTTTTATTTCATTTAAACAGATGTAACAATCAAATAATATTAATGAGGAACAATTCAAACTTTTAAACATAACTATTTTTTTTCAATTGATAAATATTGATATATATCTTAGGTTGGTTTTCCGTTATATTTCCTGCTATCTATGGATTTCTCGAGCTTGGTCAGTCTCTGTCTGATGTCATGAAAAAGGTATTTCTCCTTTTCAAGGAGTTCTCTCTCCATACGTTTTCCTTCAATATTTTCTGCATTTACAATACCTCGTATTACAAGTACCATAGTAAGAAGCATGGTAGCGTCTATGCAATGCTTTTTTTCGTACAATACATAGCCATTATTTCAATATTTCGAACGTCTCTGTATTGTAGTATTTAATTGAATAATTATCAAGAGTATAATTTTGATGAAACGTGATAATAGCCTCTGTCGTGTCTAGCACGTAAAATCTATGTTTTTTTCTGATTGATGTTCATATGAGGTGAAGATGTTTGTAGGTAATGTGCAGAGAATGAAAACGTTTTAAAGAGGGAGTGACTCCTCGGTGTTGTTATTGCATATGGTTTGTGTCAACATAAAAATGGCATAGATTCCAAAAAATGTTTTCACAAAAATCAGAAATAGAGAAAAAAATAAACATAACAAGGTATATTTCTTTATTTGTTACAGAATACTAGTAGTCATAGACTTGTATTATTTTAAGGGGTTTTTTTCCACCTCAAATATGTCTGTGCATCCAGAATAGCCGGGTTGTTGGTAAGAATTTGGTAACGAAATGCTTGTTAAAGAAAGTTCTAGAACTCATCACTTTTTATTTAGTCATTAGACACCAGTTTTAAAAAGTAAACAAATGTTATTAAATGATTGTGTCAAATATTTGCTTTACTTGTTGCGCAACATCTACGTTAAATCAATGTAAGTTGATCTGCAGACTCTAATGTCAACATAATCTTACTGCAGACCACTGCAGAATGTCAGATACAGCACTTTGTACGTCACAATTAGTTGTGGGCCAACATGTATTCGCAACATTTATAATATTCGTTCGTTAGAATCCACAAAATAAGACATTATGTTTGTTATATCATTTGTAAACTTCAATAAACTTTTACACCAGAGAAGCTCGTTCTTATGTAAGAGTTACTTTCTTACAAGAATTGTCATTAATATTACTTGACTCTTACTTACACATATGTTGTCGTACCAGCAGACAAAGCCCAAAACAACATTGCAAAACGTTTTACATCAAATGTTTACTATCAGAGGTAGACGTAGAAAATAATAGCAATGATAAGACCTATACTACTACCACACTCTCCAAAGAAGACATTGTGGAAAACCATAAATCTGTGCTATCCTCTTCTGGTCTCTCTACCAAGGACGATGATTGTGATTTACCGTCTATGAACTGGATACCTAAATTCCACAAGAATCCCTACAAATAACGTTACATAGCTGGATCTGAAAAATGTATCACCAAACATCTTTAAAACTTTCTATACTCACAGCTGCCAAAGAGGGTATACAGTCCTACCACAAGACTTGTTACTCCCGTAGTGGTATTAATTCAATGTGGATCCTGAAAAATTCGAAAGATCTTTTGGAGACAATCAGTTCAAGACTATTATCTGAATATAATAGCATTAAAACCTATGATTTTTCAACAATGTATACGTCTGTTCCACATACTCAGTTACAATCCCGACTTAAAAACATTATACATCGTTGTTTTTTTTTTCAAAAAAAAAGGTGATACACCTAAATACAAATATATAGATCTTGGTAGAGATTCATCATACTTTGTAAGAAATAATTCTAAATTATCTTCCGAATATACAGAAGAAGATCTTTACAAATGAATTTTTAATCGACAACATATTTGTCCAGTGTGGTGGACGCGTTTTTCAACAAACGGTCGGCATTCCAATGGGAACAAAGTTTGCTCCACTACTTTCCGACCTATTCCTTCACTCTTATGAGGCAGACTTTATTGCTGATCTGATCCGAAAGAAAGAATATCGTTTAGCTGGACCATTTAATCTCTGTTTCCGATATATAGATGACGTATTATCTTTAAACAATCCTAATTTTGGGGATTTGATACATCTACTCCAAAGAACTTGAGATAAAGGATACTACAGACACTGTGAAATCAGCCTCGTATCTTGACCTACACTTAGAAATCGAAAGTAAAGAAAAACTATCGACCAAACTTTACGAGAAACGTGATGACTTTTCATTCAAAATTGTCAACTTTCCTTTCATCTGTGGCTACATCCCTTCAGCACCTGCGTATGTAGTGTTTATATCACAACTCAAACGTTATGCCAGAGCTTGCTGAAACTACGCAGACTTTTTGTATCGCGCTAGAATTCTAACAAATTGGCTGCTGGAACAGGGTTATGTTGTTACAAGATTGAAGTCATCACTACAGAAATTTTATGGTCGTCATCATGAGCTCGTGGATCGTTACGATTTATCTATCTGTACCATGAAAACTGATTTGCTCAACGTGTCATAGTTTTCCTTTCCTCTTTCGTCTACCCCGGACTTGACTTTTCATGAGCAACTCGGTGGATGTTTCTAGAAAAGCAGAGGACGCTTACCCTACCGGTACACCTGGTCCATGCTCCCAGTTTTTAGTGGTGTCCGGGTTGCTCATTTGCTTTTGTTACTTTGTATGTATGATTTTAGTTAC
This sequence comes from Perna viridis, assembly GCA_037379345.1. Taxonomy (NCBI): domain Eukaryota; kingdom Metazoa; phylum Mollusca; class Bivalvia; order Mytilida; family Mytilidae; genus Perna; species Perna viridis. Next base: position 70,269,969 of record CM074512.1, on the reverse strand, counting down.
TTTATGTTCTTTTTTGTGTATGTCTGGTCTTTGTCACTCGATTACATTCTTTTGATTACCGCTATAACCTTGGTTCCCTTGAATATTCTTACAAAACACTGTTTAGTATTACCTTTTTATAAAACAATTTAAGTTGTAACAATGTCATCTGTTGTTGTCTGTTTAATGTAGCCAAGTTATCTCCTTGGTATGATTTATCCTTTTCATGTGAGAAAAAAAACAGGTGCACGTAAGAAAGTGAAAATTATAAACTGAATTTGTTAATGAATCATGTAATACCGTAGCTATTATTAAAAAAAATATATGGAAATATAACTATTCCATTCATTTATTTTTAATATTATTCATATATTTTGGCATTATGCGTACTCATTGTTAACCTGGTACAAAATTAATTAATTTATTTTCGTTCTGTTCTTTCCAATTATTTTTATAACAAGACATTATATACTGTATTGACAACCACGCTATTCCTAAGATTACAGGTAAGGGTGTGTAAATTAATAGAGTTGAAGGGCAAATGAAGCGATGCAAGACAATTTTTAAAGGATACAATTTGAAAAAAAGAAGATTCCATGAAAAAAAAATTCCATTTTTAGAAAAGTATACCCAGGAATATCATTCCTTTACTCCGCGAATGTTTACATTAAAACGACCCTGAAAAGCGTTGCTTGTAAGCATGAATTGTAACGTCGACTTACACGGCCGATTACTATGTTTGACGTTTTTGTTTTTGTTTTTGTTTTTTGTTTTTTGTTTGTTTTGTTTTTTGTTTTGTTTTTTTGTTTTTGTTTTTGCCTTTTTTTATCTATTTATTTATTTACTTTTTTCCCTCGTAGAGTACTATATTTCACTGTGTTCTCATATTCTTTAATTTTGAAATATTTTATCATAACGCTTCAACTTTTAACGTAAATATTAATAATAAGGAATTTTTGAAACCTAACATATTTCCCCTGACCTGTGCTTTCCATTATAAGACACTAAGTATGATCACAATCATTAAGTCTATTACTGATTCAATTTGTTGTAACGTTCGTGATATTTTGTATTTTTACGGAAATAAATTTAATCTAAAATACCTACCGTTGATATCGTTTTGAAGTTTCTTAGTGTACCATTATTCTACTCAATAATCTCGTTTTGTGCAACTTCCGATCGATTGTCAGCTGCATGCGCCACATCATTTTCTATCGCTTTTGTCACTTTTCCTTTCTTGTCTATCAAGCTAATAAGTTGTGAATTCAATACTGTGATGTCCAGTGAGGCCCTAAGCGATGCGTCAAGTTTTGTCAGAAGGAGAACATCAATCGAATCGAGACTCTCATTTTTCAACTGGGCTTGAGAAGGAACTAATCCAGATATAACAAGAAAATAGAATACCCGAGCAGCAGTTTCGTACTTCATTTCAGCTCACGGTTACTTGGATAATGAACAAATGTGTCAAAAAACAGTTTGAGAGAAGAAGAATGGTAAGAATTTATTTTACAGAGTTCAAGCAGACATGTGCAGAGTATTTTAAGACGATCCATGAAGATATAAACTTTGAGGCCTCAAAGTGTACCAGAAGTTTATTTTATTTGTTCTGGTTACATTATGTTTATCAAATGTTTCAAAAACTTTTTTTAGTAATAAGATCGGTTATTCCATACTATTGCAGTCATCCTTGTATTAATTAATCAATAACAAATAGATATTTTTGTTATTTTTTTACATCTGATCCTCGATCTGGAAAAATATGGTTGTTTTAATAGGAGAAAAATGGTGTCTGGTTTTTACTAATGATGTAATAATTTTGTTTGGTGCTTACCATCTGGAATTACATGATATACTAATTATACGAAACAACTTAATTAGATTTTTCTGTACAATTCAATGCAATGAAAAACTTTTTCTGATAATGTATTTTATAGCTTGTCATACATTAAAATCATTTAAACTTAAAGAAATGGGCCACTCTGTCTCATGGTTATGTTGACTGGTAATGCTAGGTTATAGTATCGTGAAATCCCAGCAAATTACCCCCCAAAAATGTGGGGGTTTTTTTATTTCCCCCCTCAGAAATGCCGGACTATGGGTAATAGCTACAAGAATACTTTCATAAAGAAAGATATCTGTAAAATTTTACTTTGGTGAAAACAGGTCGGCGCTCACACAAATTAGACTGCTATAAGTAGGAGCGAGTGCATAAGATCATACCAATCACATTTAGTCAGTCCAAATCGGTATTATTCAATGGCTGTCAATCATTTGATATCAGCATTATCCTTGTATACTCGTATCATTTATGACATTAATTATTTTTATACCACTGATTTTATTGATTTAAATGATTTTTATTTTTCAAACATTTCGCTTCTTTTGTCAGATTTGTTTTTTATATCTTCTTTTTTAACTTCAGAATTTTTAAGCTTGTAAAGTTTCCAATAATGATTTTAAGGTTTTTAGTTTCAAATACTGCTTTTTCTATTAATTTTTGAATGGAAATTTTATAAAGAGTTTTTATCATCTTTCACAAATCTTTTAAGAATGGAATTAATATTTTTTCTATTGTATTATAAGTTATGTCTATTTTATGTATATATTGATAGCGAGATGTTGATAAACAATATATCCATCTATTTATTATATTGTTCAAGGATCGTATAAAAGGTATTTCGTTGGGTTCGTTGGGTTGTCTCTATAAATATAAAACAAAACAAGAACAGTTGAGTATTCTTGACATGTTTGTTTGTATGTTTGTTTGTTTGATGCTTGCCTAAATAATCATCAAAAATATGTATTCGCTGAATTACAATCAAGAACAATATGTCAGATTTTTTTTTCATAGCTGCAAGCATCTCGTAAATATAAAAGTTTAGAATTTCTATCGATTGTCTTTCTTTGAACTTCTCAGTATACAAATAATGTTATTGCATATAGTTTAGGTACAATATATATGTAAGTTTATAAATTGAAGAATTATAAATTGTTTACATTGTAGCACGTCTTGTTCTACTTCACGACATAGAGTTATTGACTCCTGAGTGAGATGACAACCGTGGATAAGATCTGTCTATATTTCTCTAATATGTGCTTTCTTTTTGCTGTTTCTGTCCTAAGATGTGTCTTCTCTCTCTTTTTAACGTTTGCAGATTTTCATCTGACCGTTTGCAACCTGTATGTTTTCTAAAACATTGTGTTGGAATGTGTCAGTCTTATAATTACTCATACCCTTTGCCATCTTCAATATCTATCAGCTGTATAAGAAAGAGTAATCAAGAGAACCAAGATTCTAGCGGAAATCAAACAAATGTAATCCAGGGACAAAGACCAGATATGGAAAACAGACATACACAACAAAGAACATAAGGTAACTAAAATCATACATACACAGTAACAAAAGCAAATGAGCAACTCGGACTCCACTAAAAACTGGGAACATGGACCAAGTGCACCCTGGTGATATGAACACTCCATACGCAGGTGCTAAAGGGATGCTGCTACAGATGAACGGAAAGTTGACAATTCTGAATGAAAAGTCATCACGTTTGTCGTAAAGTTTAGTCAATAGTTTTCCTTTACCATCGATTTTTTTGGGATCAATCAGCCTCATAAGATTGACATTTAAGAGTTCTATCTTTGTTTTCCTGTTAATTTGTGGCTGCTGCTATATCTTATTTTGGCTCACCTCCTAAATATCATTAATATTCTGGAAAGGTTTCATTCCGAAGAATTTGATATAGACATTTCACGTATCCATGAAATGGTGATAACTAAAATATTATAAATTGAACTTTAACATTGATTTTTTTTTTTTTTTCTTTTTTGAAAGAGTAATCAAGGGGAACAAGATTCGAGTGGAAATCAGCAGAATATAATTCAAGGATCAGGAAAAGAGCGGGGAAAAAGACGCACACAACATAGAACAGGAAATAAATAATAACACGTACAAGATGAACAAAAGTAAATATGAAAATCGGACTCCACTCAAAACTGGGAGCATGGATCAGTTGAACTGGTACGATAGGCGTCCTTTGCTTTTCTAGAAACATCTGCCGAGTTGCTCATAAAATGTCATTACCCCAAAATGTTATAATCTTATAATAAGTACACAACTCAGTTGGCATATTTCCACCACATCTTACGCGTGCGTATGTTCGTCGTTACAACGGTAACAGAAAAAAGTTTTGCCCCGAACTTTTGCTGTTAAGGCTGCTCCTTGTAAGCTATACTTATTTATGTTTATAAATATTAAATCGTTTTTTGTTTTTTTGTTTCTTGTTTTTTTTTTTTTTGTTTTTTTTTTTTTTTTTTTGTTTTTTTTTTTTTTTTTGTCTAATGTTTGTTTGTTTTTTGTTTTTTTTTTTTGACAGGTAATGGTTTTAATATTTACCCTGCATCTTTCAATCGATTTATGTGTGTGTGTGGTTTTACTCGTTCAGCCATTCGTATGTTTTTTTTTGATTTTTTGGGTTTTTTTTGGGTTTTTTTTTTTTTTTGTTTTTTTTGTTTTTTTTTAGATAATTACGAGTTTTTGAGGTTTGGGTTTTTTCCTAGGATTTATACCCGTTGTTCGGATTGTCTATAATTTCTATCTTTGTCTTTTCATTTGCTTTGTTGTAAGATTAGTGAAACTTAGTAAATTAAAGGCAAAGGAAAAAACCTTTTTATTCGAATGCATTTTCAAAGAATATTTATACCTCATTATTGTAATTAGTGTTAAACAGATAAATCGGCACGACATTTGGCGGTAATTGGATTATTACAGTATTGCAGCACCTCGTTAAATTAACACTGTACAAAGCTTAACAGTTGTAATTTTCTCGATTAGTGAATCTTGAATTGGTAATTAGTTTGTTGTACATAATGGATTTATTAATTTTACTTTATTGCCATAAACAATGAATGACTTAATAGAGAAAAACTTAATGCCATGGAAACTGCCGAATTTCGACATATCAGTATAAAAAAAAAACAACTTGTAATCTGTAATCACTCAGGTACGAGACCACAATTATCTGCCCTTAGCTTTTTGTTGTATACGAATATAGTTCCTATAATGGTCTCAGTCTTGTATTCTTTGCCCCATAGGCTTCTATAGTATACCTTAAATTTTCATGATTTTTTTTTAAAATGCACAAGAAGTTTCAATCTAACTTTTAACTATGTTTTACTTTATGTTCTTTGTTGTGTATGTCTGTTTTCCATGTCGAGTCTTTGTCCCTGGATTACATTCTTTTGATTACCGCTATAACCTTGGTACCCTTGATTACTCTTTCAATTAAGGAAATGTCAAAAATAATTTTTAGGTCTATTTTAGAAAAAAAAAGGCACGAACTTTGGTACACCAGGACAGGTCAAACTAAAAATAGATTTTTTCTACTTTCACTTTTATTTTGAGTTCATGGAATAGACCCCTTTTCTGAAGCATTATTTTTCATGAAAATACCGTTTTTCCTAAAAAAAAAAAAAAAAAAAAAAAAAAGTTTATTGTGTCATAGCTTGATATTTACCCTGTAATTTTGATGAAAAATGATAGCCATTTGCCGAGAAACAAAAACAGGAAAAGGCAAAAAAGAAGAGCACTATATTTTTTAGCTTCCATCTTTTGACGTACACCCGCTCAGGAATATGTAATACAAGACTGATACCTATTACTAATAAAACCTTTTAGATATCTTTAAATGTTGCTGTTTTTCAATAACTGTGTTCAATTTCCAATATAAAGACAAAATATCTCTGTCTGCCTCTTTCCTGTGAATTTTTATTCCAATTTTCATATAGGTACCCTTTAACAGTATTAAGTCAGTTTTTTTTTTAATTTAGTTACCTTTCTAAACATTAAATATGGTCTGTATTGATAAGTCATATGCCTTAACTAATCTATGAATACCAAATTGTTTCAAAATCTCAATTTTGTTTTGGCCCATATTCACAAAAAGTCAAGTTCCGACCCCTTTTTTAGCCTTAACACAAGGGAGCATCTTGATAATTTAAAATCTGCTTACTGAAACAGCCAATTGCACAAAGTTGCAGTTCTTGTTTACACAAAGGTAAAATAGAGTCAAAATGTTGTATATTTATCATTATTTTAAGGAAAAAGACACCTTAGTCCCCTAAAATGCTGATTTTCAGTCACATTTGGTACCCTGGGCATGTATAAGTGTACTTGGTAATTACAAAAGGAGAAATATCTCACAGACACAGATATATATTTTGCAAGAACAATAAATAACATACACAGAAAACACGAAAGTTTCTTCTTACTTCACACACTATTGAAAAAAATTCATTTTTTATATGTCATTACTACCAATTTTTTATAAGCTGCATTAAAATTTGAGTAGAAGTACCATTAGAAATGGTCATGTATGAGATAATTATTTATTAATTTTTGTGTTTGTTCTGTATTTTATATGGATACCAGGTGTCCCACATCCTAATGTTAAATTTTCGCGTCGCTTCTGTTTGTTTTCCTTTGATTCTCCTTTTTGTAGCTAATGTATCTTGAATTTATATGCGCGTTAAACATCACTAGATCCTTGGTTTAGTTCACTATTACAAAGGTAAAGTAAGAGTTTAAAAAGTTTTATAGTACAGACATTTATTCACCTTATGACTACTGTATATGTTTGTATATTATATGTTGATACTTTTTCTACGTTCATTTTATTTTATCATGACTACTTTGTTTCACACCTCTATGATCATCTAATGCCTGTAACACACCCTTCATATACCTTATTGTCAAAATAAATATGTCCCACCACTGACAACTTGTGTATTTAATTAAGTTTGTGAATTAATTTACAACGCTTGTATTGGTCATCTGGTTGTCTGTTCCATTCATTTTTCTCACAAGTTGTTTGATTACTATTACACAGCTTGAAAATAACTAAAATGTACATATCAGTGAACTAAGCAAAGTACTAAAAATGTGCTTAGTTTTTTATGGGATTTTAAAGCTGTATCAGTACAAGTATTCATTGATTCAAACTGTCTACAGTAAGTACATGTGATAGAAAAGAGTGGAAATAAAGATAACCAGGATTCGAACGGTAAACAAAAGAATTAATTTGAGGACAAGGAAAATAGACAATCAGGAACATGAAATAACCAAAATAATAAAAACAAATGTAAATCAGCAACACGGACAGGTGAATCGTCACCACCCCCACCCCAAACCTTGCCCACCCACCTTGCAAATTTTTCATAAAATATCACGTCCGGGGTAGGCGAAATAGGAGCGAAAAACTACAATATGGTGAATAAATAAGTACACTGGTACAGATGAATACACCATAATGACCATAAAACTTTTGTAGTAATGACTTAAATCTTATACCAACATAACTCGTAAAGCCTAATAGTAAAGCATTGTACAAAAAGACCTTGTAGTTTCGGCAAGCTATGACATACATAAAACATATGAGCTGTTATATGAAAACTCCATACGCAGGTGCTGAAAGAATGTTGCCACAGGTGAAAGGAAAGTTTACGATACGGAATGAGAAGTCATTGCGTTTGTCGTATAGAGACTGACTTCATAGTGTCTGAAGTGTCATTTGTAGCGGAAATTGAGATCAAAGGATCTGACAATGTTCTTTCGTGTGGAGAAAATCAGCTGAAAAGCATTTAGGAAATATGTTAGCGAGTAGCGGACCATCATTTCTTTCCATGGGAATACCAATTATTTGTGGAAGAAACAAGTCCACCACGATTGACAAAAATGTTCTCAATAAAAAAAACTCCACTGATGGCTGATTGACATTCATTTTCTCGAGATTTCTCGTGTAAGTTTTTAAACCAATTGGCATTGCATCGGTACTAATTTTCAAGTGCGTACGTGTTTTTGTTTGAATGACTTTAAAATAATCTTTTTAGTCGAAGATATTTGGAAGCGGAGGGTAAAATGTTTTAATATATTTATTTTATTCACTGAGTACATTCAACTGAAGCAAACTTGTTCAGATTTTAATATGGCATATTTCCAATGTCAAAAGTAAACATAGGCCGTGCCGTTGATATAATATTCCCAAACAATGTCAAGCTTTTGAATAGAGCAGTTTTAAATGTGTAATGCGCTCTTCGTAGTTCTAAATTTATACTGATCCTAGACCATACGTATTAAAAAAATGTTCAGAATTAAAAAGGAAACATTCTATAAAATTCTCATATCATATGGTTCCTATCTTTCAATGTTAACCGATTTCGTAAAATGGTGCAACATTTGATAATTATGATGAAAATTTGTTAAAAGAAGTAAATTGTTTCTGAATTCAGGTAAAAATAAAAAAGTTTACTGACTGGTTTATTTTACAGATTTAGTGAAAACTTCTTAGTTACTTACTTACTATATTGATTGTAATGTTTGTGTTTGTTTATCTCAAGAGAGATACGTAGAGCAAAACCAAGGAATGCATGTCAAAATTTGAGTTTAATGGTCTATTACGCACTTTTAGTTATTACAAGAATAAATGGCATTCGTTTGTTTGTTTGTTTTGTTTTGTTTTGTTTTGTTTGTTTATTTTTTGTTTTGTTTCTTGTCTTTTGTTTGTTTTTATTTTGTTTCGTTTTTTTTGTTGTTGTTGTTTGTTTGTTGGGGTTTTTTTTGTTTTGCTTTTGTTTCGTTAAGTTTTTTTTTTTTTTTTGTAGTGATCAACATTACCATGGTTCAAATTCAGTTGAGTCAGCCGTACCATAGATGCTATTATGCTAATGTGACTATATCTTGTTCTGTAACTGTGCAAATTCTAGAGTGTGTCAGACATTTCTGTTATACGTTGTAGATACATTTTAAAAGGAAAAAAAACAGAAGAAATGCTCTGGGCATGCGCGGATCATCCTCATACATTTTTTTTTAATCTACGACAATAGTTTTTAAAAAAAAAGTGGTTTGAAATTTAATATGAGGCATGTGTAACATGTATAGGATGAAGATGCTGTACACTAGAAAGATCGGTAGATATGTCATTTGTCATACCAGTATACTTTGGACGGCTCGTCCTCTCTCTGTGTTGTACCATGATATCAAAATCAGTTTACAACGAGAAAGTCTGAGTAGTTCCGATTTTATATGCCCGACAGATCATTCTTGTCAGACTAAAATCGGATCATCAGTTAAAATCGTATGAATTACGTCGATTATCATTTTTTCTCTCGCTTTCACCTGATATGAAATGCGTCATACGTGCTTGTATTATCTTTTATTCACTATTTTTTTCTTCCTACTAAAGTAAGTCATGATAATTATATTGCTTCATATAATATTTGCTCTCTAATGACTTGCATTTTAATGTGAAGTAAGTCCAAATTCATAATTTAGAGATAGCACTAACTACTGACATTTTATTGTAAAACCTCCTACAAACAAGAGGCTCCCAGGAGCCTGAATTGCTCACCTGGTTAAAGTTTGTCTTTCAAGGGTAATAAATTTAACAAGGAGATGTCCAACAATTTTGACTGAAGAAGACTTTGGTAGGACTTATCATAAGGATCATTTCAGCAATTGAAAGATTCTATCTATTATAGGTTTCAAGATATTGGTTGAAAACTGTAAAAAAAAAAAAAAACAAAAACAAAAACAAAAAAAAATCATCTTTCAATGGCAATAACTCTTACAAGGAGTCGTCTGACAACTTAGATCCCTAAAGACCTTTGAAGGCCTTATAATAAGGATCATTTTAGCAATTGAAAGAGTTTGGCTAAATCTAACGGTTTTGAGATATATGCGAAAACTACTGTCTGACCCCTATGTTTTATTTTTAGTTATGGGGCCATGTTTTTGATGGATCAAAAGTCCCCAAATCAATTCTATGCAGGATACCCCAAGAAACATTCATACCAAATTTGGTTCCAATTGGTCAAGTAGTGTCAGAGGAGAAGATTTTTGAAAGAAATAACATTAAAAATAACAAAAATCGTTGAAAAAGGGCAATAACTTCAACATGGCTTAATAGATTACAACCAAAACTTGATCAGGGATAGATCTCATCATGCTGAACACTTTTACCCGATGCTAAGAATTTAGCTAAACCTAACGGTTTTTGAAGATATATGCAAAAAACTAATGTCTGAAATCTATGTTCTATTTTTAGTATCACGGCCATGTTTTTCAACGAATCAAAAATCCCCACATCAGTTCTATGCAGGATACTCCAAGAAACATTCATACTAAATTTGGTTCCAATTGGTCAAGTAATGTCAGAGGAAAATATTTTTGAAAGAAATAACATTAAAAATAGCAAAAATAGGGCAATAACTCCAACACGGCTTAAACGGATTAAAACTAAAACTTGATCAGAGATAGATCTCATCATGCTGAACACTTTTAACCATGTCAGAATTTAGCTAAACCTAACGGTTTTGGAGATATATGTGAAAAACTACTGTCTGACCTCTATGTTCTATTTTTGGTAACGGCGGCCATGTTTTTCGACGAATCAAAAATCCCCACATCAGTTCTAAGCAGGACCAAGTTTGGTTCTAATCAGTCAAGTAGTTTCAGAGGAGAAAAGTTTTGTACAATTGTTAACGACGACGACGACAGACGACGACGACGACGGACGCCAAGTGATGGCAATAGCTCACATGGCCTTTGGCCAGGTGAGCTAAAAAATTTAAACTATAAAACTAGGCTTTAAGAATTTAAAACTATTCTAATTAAATGTTATCTGTACCTGTTTACAAATGACCGTAAGGTTTATATATATTGTTTTATGGATATTTTATGTCTTCAATGCTGTTAATAATGTCACGGTGTCTCCTTTTACTAGAATTATAACATGTAGGTTGTTGTCTCATTGGTTAAAATATAATAGAATATCGTATGATTTCTGCTTCTTTTTATGTATTTTTTCATTAAGGGATTTTCAGCTTTTTCAATCCATCAAATACATGTACTAAACAGAGTGTGTGACGTGCAGGGTATTCATACAAAAACGTGTACTTGTATGATAATGTAATATGTATAATAAGTGTGTTTCATTGTTTGGTTTAATATCATTTTTAAAACCGACGTCCCGTGTTTCCCACTGGGTTTTAATAATTTTCGAGTAAATACCGCTTGTCTCAAAGTGAAAATTTAAAGTCTATCTTGAAAGTATCTTTCAGACAATGTAATTGTCACAATTAAAAATCCAGTATAAGAAAAATGAACTTGGGGCTAGTAACTACCAACCGCTCAGCAAGCTTGACTCATTTAAATTACGTGTATCACGGAATATTTACGTTTGTGATAAAGACATGACAAAAACACCATGACTGGCATTCAAAATAAACCGATTTTACAGCTGTAAATTAGCTATTTAATCTCAGATACTGGTCTCTTTCCTCTAAGTGAGGACACGTGATATTCTACATACAGAATAAAGCAGAAAGTATATCGTGAATTACGGTTACCTTGTGTATGAAATCTATATGAAAACTGCGAATACTAAAATTTCGAAAGAGAATGCAGCCAAGAAGGCTATAACAACTGCGACGCATGCGTCATATTTTACATTGTATGTACCAAAACGAGTCGTGGTCCTACTTTCAACACGGTCATAAGTATGTAAGAGTAATCAAGGGAACTTTATATCCTATGTACTGTGCAGAGATGATTCTATATACAGAATAACAACTAAAGTGCGTTATCTTTTTGAATTTTAGTATTAGCGGAAATTGAAAGTGCCTATTATGATTATGATTTGTTCCTTTTGAAGCATAAAAAATAGTTAGTAGACAAACCTGTATCAGTTTTGAGATTGAGAACCTGCTGCAAATAAGCCCTTGTTGTTCAAAGGTCATACCTTATGTTATGAGGGTGAACAAAATCGAGAAACACTAATATGATCTTTTACATGGTTGTGGACTTGTAAAAATGTTCTTCGTAAAAGGCGAATATATGTAATAAAAAAAAACAGTTGACAAAGAAAATTGCATTGACAGACAACCTTTACTCTATACTGATATACATTATATTGTAGAAAATTCTAGTATGGGAATAAAACATAAGCTTACATGTCTTTTTTATTATAAGCAGCCATTTTTGGTTTGGAGCTAGGGAATGTACAAAATGTATTACAAATCTCTTTCATCTGACTTATTGTTCTATTGAACCCCCCAAAAAAAGAAACAGAGCTTTCCATATAGCGCGTGTAATTATAGAAAACAGATTGTAATGTAAAATCAAGACATTTAACCAAGACTTGTTAAAACACTTCACTGTGTTGTACAGACAACTACTGTAACAACTTATTAACAGCAGTGCAGACGTATCAGACAAACTTTCGTTGTTATTCGGTATATTATGTACATCACTACACAATATATGCTGATACATATATTAAATCCTATGATTTGTATAAAAATCGAAACCTTGAATCAATGTTCTATTTTTCATTCCTTTTTTAAACCTTTCTCTGTAGATTGGGATAAATAAAATAAGCATTTGATAAAATTTAAATAACGCTCATGTAAATAAAAATTATATAGTTCTTATTCTTTAATTTTTAAAATTATTGATGACCATCTTGTATTGTCTTTAGAAATAAAGTGAAGGGAATTGAGATCGCAGCGTCAAACAAATCTATTGCATATATAGCTTTCACATTTTATTTTATTATATGTTATTTTATTTTATTTTATCATTATTTATTCATTGTTTTTCTTTTTTTTTTTTTTTTTGGAAACCTATGTCTGAAAAGATATGTGTTGTGCTAATTCGGAATAAACATCTTGAATATTACGTGTTTCTGTATTCCAAAGGACGAAGCTAAAAATCGCCAGGTGTCACCCTGCTCATCACAATTAACGAGGTCGAACTCACTTCTTGTTTGTTTGTTTTTCTGTTTAGACAGAAAGTTGGAAACAAGTAATTATTACACTTTTTCTAATTGAACAATAGGAGATAGTTAAGAAATAGAGTCTTATACAACGGAAACAATATCTAAATTACCGGACGCTGTTACTCTACAAAGACGAACCCGGAACAAGGCTGTATGGGTGCTCAGCAACAAGTCTGTGTGTAACAGGGGTTTAGATTATTGTTGAACACTTCAAATTGCACCCTGTGCTGTGGAAATTTAACAGATGGGTAAACACAGGAACTCATTAACATCAAAACCTGACAGGAAAAAGTAGACAGATATCGGTCCTGGAAGGATTGAGACTTATATCCACTTGGTGCAAAATAATTCTCAATCTAATTCAATACAAGTCTAACAGAACTGTAGATATGAAATCGTTGTGATCATCTTTGAACTATTGTCATTTATCGTTAAAGGATTATTATGAATTAACATTTAAACCAATATAATAAAAAAATTATATATTTGTTTTGTTCCCTTTGTTAAATTGGTGTTACAAATAACAGAAAAAGCACATGTCGAAAGTCCGGTTAAATTATGAAATATACGTGGTTTATAAATTACTGATTCACCTTAAAATAAAGAAAATATTTGGTTTTTAACCTTTTTTAAATTATTTTTTCCCTTGATTTCATGTTAATTTGGTGGTGACTTTTTGAAACTACAAAATTCTGATACACGCGTTATTTTCCACTTAATCATTATTAAAACCCAATTAACTTGCTGATGCAGTCCATGTACATGCTAGTCTTAAAAAGTCCCTGTACCTGTTAGTATTGAAATCTTCAACAAAAAAATTGAGAAAGAACTCGTCTATTAATGCCCCACAAAGCAAATATAACCTGTTGACTTTATAGCGACTTTATAAGCATACTTGTAACACCTTTCTATATTATATATCGACATTCATTATTTACTCTTACATCTCTTATCACTTACAATTATTTGAAATTTACTATTAACAAAGAAATCCGCGCTACTCACTAAATCTCTGACATCCCTAGTAAACCAGTGTCACCAAGCTGATTATTAATAATGATGTTAAGCTCCTCTAAGGATTAGATGGTCCGTGGTATGAGTATTAAATTTCGCTTGACCACGCTATATCGTCATTGGATGTGCAACTATTGATGATGTTAGTTTCATTTATGACGCGAATGGATTTATCAAAACGTGCGGACTTCAGTTAGATATTTATACTTTTGGATAAAAATTTGATGCGTACTTTCAAATAGATGATATCATTGAGGAATTATTCAAACTTGTAGTACTTAGATCGAGTATACATATAAAAAAATCATTACAGTATATTTGTTTCTCAGACACACTTAAGGCTGTAATGAAGTGTGGGAAAACCTGAAAATGTATCTGGACAATCTTGGTATTTAATGACAAAAGAAAAGATTACCATAAAACAAAATCTTAAATACTTTGTATGCCATATAATACTACATGTATTCATACGTGAAGCAGTATAGATATCTGCATGAATATTGCTTATACTGAACTATTCATGTACTAAGGACTACAAATTCCTGTGGTTGGTTGGATGCAGATATCAATGCGTATTACCATATATGTACACTTTCTGACGTTTGCATAATGACTGGCAATGATAAATAATAATTGACCTTATCCATGAATTTCTTGGAGCCGAAAGTGACCAAGATCGGAGTATATAAAGCTGCAGGTTTTACCACAGATGTGTAGTGTACAACACAGTTAAAGATTGATCTTGTAGTAATTCCGGATGATATATTGCAATGGTAACCAAACAAACATCCTTGTATCAGTAGAGGGGGTTTGATTAAGTCGGAAGGAAACCACAGAGTAATATATTCTTGTAAGTAGAAGTATTTTTGGGTTCTGTATTTACTTTGATACGTCCTCATTTAGAAAAAAAAGATGCTGGGGTTAATATTGGTCTGTTTTCAACAGAGGCTTATTTTTTGTATTTGTGAAATACATTAATGACTTTGGTGATCTTAGTTACTTAATCAAATCTTAAGTTCGTTTCTAAGATGAACCAAGAAGATCCTATGATATAGGAAGCCCACATTTTGTTTGTTCCAATGTATTGTTTAACTTATCAGTGCGTCAGGAAAAGCAGAAATGTTTTATATCGTAAGTGGATGACTCAGAATAAATGTTCGAAGTTCCCTAATAGATCAACTAAATTATTATTTTGAATTTTGTAGTGATTTCTGCGTAATTTATTTTATTTTTACCATTTCGGTAAATTGCAAAACAACACGAGCTTGTTGATGAATATTATCTGGTCCCTCGATACTTTTTGAAATTTAACTTTAAATTATATTTTTTTTAAATTAAAACTTTGAAAAATACTAAAAAAAAACGATGTTACAGCATTTTAAATTAACAATCAGGCTAACCGGTATTTAGCATTGTATTTTGACATATTACTAAAAAAAAAACTATCCACTTCCCCCATTTGTAGATCTCTGGTTCCAACATCGTTACCCCTTTAACAACAGTAAAAAAAAGTCACATGTTAATTTCAGAGAGCGATTATTTCATTGTATAAATAAAGGTCTATGATTTTCCAGCCGTTGTATTAGCAATATACGTCGAAAATCTATAGAAACACAGACCACGATATTTACCTTTCAAAGAATAATGTAGTATTGTATTGATCAATTCAGTGTTTATTCTTCAGAGGAAATCATTAGTTGAAGATATGGCGTGCTATGGAAACTATAAATTGTAAAACTGAAGTGACCGCGAAATCGTATGTGCCCCCCTGAAGATTTTTTTATTCAGTATCAAATATGTTGGTCAAGTACATTTTATAGATAATATCAGGATTATTAGTAGTAGCATGAAAACTTTCATTTTATTTTGATAACGAATTTTACATTTATGTCGTATTTTTGAATTGGTATTGTATTGGTGTTGTATTGGTATTGTATTGGTGTTGTGTTGGTATTGTATTGCAATTGTGGATTCTTCTATAACTTATTGGTAACAAATGTTTTCGGATTTGAGTTCTTGTATTAAAGTACTCGTGTATGTCAACTAGTGTCGAATAAGAAAAATACACTGAGTTATTACCAAAACGTTTGGGTAAAGAATAGCTGTTTGCAAAATGCTTGTCAGAAACGGGACGACTTGTCATACATGTTCATCCAGGTTTTGTGGAAATAATCACTGAAATTTATGAACGGATAAGTATCGTATCCTAATACAGAAATATAATAGAAAGCAAACTATTCTGCGCATATAAATAAGGTTTTATGTAACCTATATATACATTTTTTGTTTGAAAGATTAAACAAAAATCTATATTAATCTTAAGATTTGTAAATGTCCATATAACTATTTATTGTGGTGACAAGTTTTACAAATCTTTCGTCATAGACGACCGCTTTCCAAACTTTGATTTTAATTGACAAAAAATTCACTTATAATAAGAATCAAAACCAAAGTAAATGTTTTTGAAGCTGTTCGTTTTTCTAATCCATGTCCTAAGCAACTCAAATGTAGTTGAAGATTTAAAAAGAAACGAGTGTCATGGTAATTCAAGAATTAACTAAAAACGTTAAATTTTCTTTGGAAATTCACGTTTAATTCTTAAGTTCCAACACAGTCTCTCAAGTAATTGCTCCAAATCTGTAAATAAGAGCACCCATAATAGTTACAAAATGTAATACTATCTTCAACCACAATTGAATCTGAGGACTTCGTTGATTAACCACGATTGTTGGGACTTATTTTAGTGATTGGATTTTTATCATTAATCAAAATTTGCTATAAATATCTACATTTATCATATCGAGGACAAACATTTATGAGTTAGATTTCTGTTGTTATTGGTGAACAATGAATGATAATTTTAATCAAACGAATGAATGTATATTTATTCCTACCCGAAGAAATCCCTGATAACTTAAAGAATCTCAGGTAAACATAAAGCGGAGAACTTCAGCTTCAGATAAAACAAAGCCAGATTAAATCTTATAAATGTGTAAAAGTACAAAGCAGTCGTACATGAGAAGATAGAGTAATGATAAAAGCAATTTACAATAGCTTTTTATGAACAGTGCATTGAAAACATATGCTAAAGACACAATTCAGAGCCGGAAAAGAGAAAAAAAACAAAACTAACAGTATAAGAAAAAAAAATTCATTACTTAATAAATGTAACCCAAACACTTCCATTAGTTGGACCATTGATCATGTGCATCGGTAGGGTATGCATCATATCTATCCAATATTTTTGTTAATTGACTACCTTATTTTGCATGATTCTTAAACAAATATGTACACTTACATGTTTTGTGCAACATGCTATACGGCATGCATCATCAAATAGCGTTACATCACACTCAAGAAGGATTTTAAAGTTATATATCAAGTGAAGTTAAGCGTGTTGGCATATTCACGCTTGTTGCATCTTCTACTAGTATAATGATAGTTTTATATGTTCAATATCTTTATTTCTTTTGCTTGTGCTCGCTCGCTCTCTCTCTCTCTCTCTCTCTCTCTCGTACACACAAACTTTCAGAGTTCAATAGGAATTAACATGACTACGTCTAAAATTACTTGCAGATTGACCAAAGACTTTTTACTCAATAAACAAGATATAACTCCCTAAATTACCGTACATTTGTACGGGTTGAGTAATTATTCATTTTGCCAGCTTAGTACATCTACTTTCTGTCATTTATAAGAAACCTCCTGTGTGTAGAAGTCAATTTCTGCCTTTTTCAAAATCTTTAAATACGCCCCTGTAATATTAATACTAAACCCAACGTCTTTATATTAGTTAATACAACACACTTTTGAATGAGAAAAGCTCATGTCTTGTGAAAATGTTCACATCGTACACGTCGTAAATGAAGAAGCTGTTGTGAATCTGTGGAGATTCCATATGCAAATTCCAATGTCAAATTAAACAAAACCATTTTTTTTCAAATAGAATTCATGTATTCATGCAATACATGTGTAGCTTTTAAAATTTTCAATATACTGGATTCCCTATTTAAGTTTAAGATCCTTTTTCCAAAGCTGTTTTAAGGGATAAATGTAAAATATAAACAGATGTCTTATTTCAATGCATACATGTAGTTATTGTATGTAAGTATCAACAATTTAGTAAGCAATATCATAATGTCATATTTCAAATTTTGCTTGTTATCTCATTTTAATACAAAATACTTATTTTAAAAATAGCTACAAGCTTTTATTGTATCTTGATGTATTTAACTTTTTGACATGTAGTATAATTTATGATGAAGTATATTTTTATAGAAGCATTTGGTAAATGGCACTATTTGTTCTAGACATAAGTCTAAAAACTTCACGAATATAATATATACGTGTATGTGGTTAAGCTAGAACATTATGTACAACGGCTTAACAACATAAGATAAGAATCATTACATTCCAATATCAAAATTATGTGGAGGAAAAATATGTTTTGGATGTATATATTGTATTTAACCTGTGTTGTACTTATTTTAATACCCCGTCAAACCCGATTTCCGACTGCAGACATTCAAAGGTGAAGATGACTGTTTTACATGTCTGTTATCCCGAATCCATTAGGAACTATTTCTGCAGTATAAAAGTGGAAGCCATTTAAACGTCTTGAGAACTGTGTATAGTCCATAAACAGTTAATTTGTGGACTCACTGGATAACTTCAGAATGAGTGTTTATATTGATATACAGAATGATAACATTAGTTCATTTTCAATTAAATAGTGAATGTTTAAACCGTTCCATTATCTATAGGTTTTTGACTAAATATTTCAACGATCCTTTTACTTAAAGGTTTTCTAATGCGTTTATTAAATTTAATTGGTTGATAAAATATTTGTTTGTAAGGATATTTATTGATATTATTAGCGATCTAAGGCTTGAATATAAAGGTCATCGAAGCGACCACTGTATGCTTAAGAAGTTGAGAAGGTTAATCGGAAGACTTCAATTTATAAACAATGTGAAAATATCATAAAAAGTACGTATTGTGGGAAAAATAAGACATTTGAAGTCTAGTGTCGATAATAGAACTTTAAGTTATTAAATTATGATGATAACTTTGAACATGCTGTTGCTTTCCTTCAAAACTAAATTATAAGTTGTAACATAAAGAAAAGTTATTAGAACTCATAATAAAATTATGTATCATATGATCCGAAAATCCCAGTAATAGAACATTATATCTTGACTTCCTTTTATCTGCGTAGCCTGATGAAATTATGGTCCTTTATGAAGTTCCTTCAGTATGTGGTTCGTCCGCATATGTATGTAATTTGTAAGTATGTTTTTTTTTTCTCTATCACCGTTGATATCAGGTTTGTTAGGCCACTACCCTGAAATTGAAACCTTTTTAAAAATAAAAATGACTATACTATCAAAGGATTCCTTTGAAGTGTTTCTACTCTTCTTTTAAAATCATTATTCACAGGGAAAGGAGGGGGACGTTTATTCGAAAATGTACATGGTAGCACTTCACAATATTCTTAAAGCGGGAGTATCCGTTAAAAAATTGACAGAACAAACTATTTCAACCTCTGTTGTCTGCGCTTTTAAAATATGATAGTTTGGTATAATCACATATCCAAATAAAACACTTTCTTCCAGGAAAGACCATGGTATTCTCATCAGAAGTTGCCGTTAAGCCTCTTACGGTGTATGATGAGTTATTTAATAAGACTGGATTCTCCAAAGGTGTTAGATTTCAGCTGACTAGTGCGCCTATCAGAGATTTTATTGATTATTGTTTTGTGATCAGCAAGTGTAATTACGTGTGTTACTCTTGTTGATCTTGATATGAGGGCACCAGTTACAAATGTATGATACAAACATAACGAAATATCGAAAATAACACGTTACAAAAAAGCAAGATTTTAACACATAAGAAAGATTACTGCTTTCCATAGGTGTAGTCAACAATCCAATAAAAATTAAACTTACCGATTGTTCCATTCGTTCACTGTATGTAGGATCTAACAACTCTCAATTCTACTTTCTGTTCTGATGAACTTTCTGATCAGCCAATCAGCATTCATCTTTCATGATTTTGAAAGCATTATTCAATGGGAAAAATCCGAGGATTCTCAAAAACATCTGAACAGAAATAAGAATGGAGTGTTGTTAGATCCTACATACAGTGACTGAACGGAACAATTGATATGTGTGATTTTAATTAGATTGTGTAATCAATAGGTTGTACTGTGCTATACATACATTGTCAAATGTAATCAAATAGTTGTGCTGTGTTATATACAAATGTAATCAATAGGTTGTGCTGTTTTATATACAAATGTGATCAATAGGTTGTGCTGTGCTTTTTACAAATATGATCAATAGGTTGTGCTGTGTTAATTACAAATGTAATCATGATCAATAAGTTGTGCTGTCTTATTTATGTAGTCTGATAAAAACAAATGTACACACACACACATATATGTGTATGTGTGTGGATTTGATTTTATCAGACTACATATATAACACAGCACAACCTATTGATTACATATATATATAGTCAACAATCACTCTTACAGGGTGATGGATTGTTAAAAACGATGCGAAACATAAAAATAAATTAAATAAACGTCTAAATATGCTTTATGTTTAACATCAGCAGAAGATGGTAAAATTTAAATTGAATATTTCGGATAACAGATATCCTTCTTCAGCATAAAACTCATAAAACTATATGACCATAAATCTCACAAAACTACACGAGCATAAAACTCACAACGTTCAAGATCAAAACAGATTCAGAACCTGAATCGCGAACGCTGTGGGTGATTGTACCTTTATCAAAGGCTCACATAAGCAACTGATGAAGAGCCTGAATGAAAATAACAAAGAGGGTCTTTTTATCAAAGTTACAATTAACTGTGGAAAACAATTTAAAAAAATATAAAAAGTCCAAATATAGTAGTACGGCGTATTGATGTATAGAAAGTAGTGCTGTACGAGCCTTAGATCCAAGACCTAAAAATGAATTATTTTTTTCTCGTTAATTCCATTTGGAGAAGTTGTTTGCAATTTCTTCATCCAAAAGATTTCCCGAGATACTCTTTTACATTTTGACCAGTTTTTATTATGTTCTATGATCGTCACAACAATGTTGTAAAGATCCTCCTGTGTGTGTCCGGCAGATCTAAGATGCCAATTATATATATATATAACGTCTCAGAATGTGACACTCTATTTGCTACACTGCTCCATCGGATCAAATTGATACAGGGAAGATATATAAACGTATAGAAAGGTCTGAAAGATTCCCAACGATGTTAGAACTGTCAAATTTGCGATGCAAAATTTTGGTCGTTCCCGACGCGGGACTCGAATTCGTACTTCTGTGACATTTATGGCAACACCGCCTGCACAAAGTCCAGCGCCCTAGACCACTCGGCCAGATAAAAATATAGCTTTCGCTGGCCGGGTCATTCCTCCACGTAGGATTAATCTAGGGCTGTAACTTAGTACACGATGCATCGCAAACTTGACAGTTCTACCATCGTTGGGAATTTTTCAGACCTTTCTATACGTTTATATATCTGCCCTGTATCAATTTGATCCGATGGATCAGTGTAGCAAATAGAGTAGTCACATTCTGAGACGTTGTATAATATTGATTTGTTGTGACATGCATCATTAATTTGATCCTCTGTCCTACATATTAACATCTATATGAACTGTCCCGTACCACCATACATCCTGTACTAAGTTACAGCCCTAGATTAATCCTACGAAAAGGAATGACCCGGCCAGCGAAAGCTATATTTTTATATAGCCTAGCTGGCCGAGTGGTCTAGGGCGCTGGACTTTATGCAGGCGGTGTTGCCATAAATGTCACAGCAGTACGAGTTCGAGTCCCGCGGAGGGAACGACCAATAATTTGCATCGCAAATTTGACAGTTCTAACATCGTTGGGAATTTTTCAGACCTTTCTATATATATATGTATAATCAATTTATTATATACACAGTTGTACAATTATTTTATTTTGGTGAATAAACCATATAAGTGCAACATCGAAAGCGATGTATCATAGAAATAAGGACGCAATTTAGGAAAATGTGTTGAAAACGCTAATTGAAAAACACTGTGAATTCTCTTTTTTTTAATTCAATGGAGAAGGAACAGATATGGTTAAACAAATGTACCAGCGTATAACTTAACTACAAAATAGTGAATACCTTCAGACACCGTAAAGTGCTGAAATTCATAGACAAACGAATCATATTGCCAATAATACTAATACAACTGAAACTTCCATGAAGTTTTTTTTTTTTAGGCGTACACATCATAGCCATAGTTTATTGATATAATACGACTTTTGGAGCATTCACTAAATTAACATTTTGTCTGCGCACGCACATTATGATCACTATTATATTTGCAGAGTCGTGATATCGAGTTGGTCATGAAATACGAAAAAATATTAATTAGAATTCAGTCAGGTATTTTTCATAGTTAGACTGGTTAAAAGAGTTTAATTGTGAGTATTTAACTTATCAGGTTGATTTTCATTGATCTTTCGACATGTGGTCTTGTCTTAAGTACATATAATAGAGTTTAAGATGTGACAATCCCTTATGCTAAAACATTCCATAGAATAAAATTATATTATTAAGAAACCGGTTTCGAAGATCTGAGTATACCTGCAACAGGTTTGAAAATAACTTAAGTTTTAACCAGAAATAATGCTTCAAACACGTCAGCTACAAAATGATGGAGCCGACTTTGTAATTATGCATTATAAATGATAAAATGGAAATTGTGACCCTGAAATGATGCAGAAGCGAGGATAAAGTATAGGTAAGGTGCCAGATGACAGTGATGGTTATGAACACCATAGGCACTGAACTTTTGATTAAGGAATGATTATTATATTTTTTCGGTCTATGAGGAAATAACTTCAATCACGTGATGCACACTAATTTACCTGCATAACCATAATTTGTGTTTCCTATTTTCCGACGCAGTCGGTATAGTTCCGCTTTTTTACCCTTTGACCTGAAGATCGCTCTTCTATGGAAACGCAATTCACCTGATTGCAATTCTGTTTCCCGATTGGCCAAATACTGGTAATTTAGTGGCGTTAAAAAAACGGTATCGAAAACTTGAAATAGCGTTCAAAGACTGTATCGAAAATTTGACTTGCGTGCCATCTGTTATTTTCTTCAAAGAAATGTAGAAACTTAGGAGTAAAATTTTACAGCGTCGGCTATCTTGTTTTTTTTTAAAGACAGTACTTGTTTTAAATATGCATAATAAAGGACTTTCAGAATTTTAAAAAATCTAAATGGTTCAACTAAAGTACCAAAAAGTATATTTAAGAGTAAATTCATTAGGCCTGAGTAACAAATCTTATACATTCTTTATAGATACACCCGTTAATGATATATTATATATTCGTTAATGATACATTGTATTCGTTAACGACCCATTGTGTTTTCGTATTTATTAACTGATGACTTAAAATACAATGTAAATTGCCCCTTTAATACAACAGGAGGTTTTAGCAACCATAATTTATACAGGGCAATTGCCCTGTGTTAATTTAATACAGGGCACATGCCCTGTATTAATTCTGGCCCTGTATAAAAGTTAAACTTGTCCGCCATTATACTGAGCTGTATTTAAAGGTTTGTACAGATAACTCCTGTTATTTTAAGTCATCAGTTAATAAAGGGATCATAAAATGGTTATTTTCATATTAATCCTGTATTATGTCCTCGTACAGTCGTATTGGGTTTCGACCACTTGTATTGGCCCGAGGCGAAGCCGAGGGCCAATACAAGTGATCTCAACCCAATACGACTGTACTTGGACATAATACAGGATTAATATGAAAATAACCATTTAATAACCCTATAATATATACATTGTACGTACGTTATTATATATAGCCGAAAAATGTATTTCCGTCGCAAGCGAAAGGTGGAGCATAACGATTAAAACAGATGTAATGGGGAATCGATACGCGGTGGTCTTAGATTTAAAAGAGTTATCAAGGGAATCAAGGTTATAGCGGTTATCAAGAGAATGTTATCCAGTGACAAAGATCAGACATGGAAAACAGACATACACAACAAAGAACATAAAGTAACTAAAATCATACATACAAAGTAACAAAAGCAAATGAGCAACTCCAACTCCACGAAAAACTGGGAGCATGGACCAGGTGCACCGGTAGGATAAGCGTCCTCTGCTTTTTTAGAAACATCGCCGAATTGCTCATAAAAAGTCAAGTCCGGGGTAGACGAAAGAGAAAAGGAAAGCTATGACACGTTGAACAAATCAGTTTCCATGGCGCAGATGGATACACCGTAACGATTTACGAGTTCATGATGACGACCATAAAACTTTTGTAATGATGACTTCAATTTTGTAGCAACATAACCCTGCTCCAGAAGCCTATTTGTTATATTTCTAGCGCGATACAAAAAGTCTGAGTAGTCTCGGTAAGCTCTGGCATTACGTATGAGTTGTGATATGAACACTCTATACGCAGGTGCTGAAGCGATGTTGCCACAGATGAAAGGAAAGTTGACAATTTTGAATGTATTACAAACATTGTATGATAAAGCAAACTGAAAATAAGTACTTTCTTTTAAAAAAAAAAGATAGCGGATGCTGTAAAATTTGTTTTTTTTATTTATAGCACATGACACGCAATTTCAATTTCCGATACAGTTTTTTAGAACGCCACTAAATTATGATTATTTGTCCAATCGGCAAATAGAATTTTGATCAGGTGACTTGCGTTTCCATGAAAGAGCGTCTGTAAGGTTAAAGGGTAAAAAGCGAAACTATACCGACTGCGTCAGAAAAACTATCAGTTAATTCCTTCTCATGGCTGACTCCTGTATCGTGTTATACTGATAGTCACAAATTGGCGAAAAACCTGAATTTGGCTTGAGAAGAACAGAGTTTGGAGTCTTCTTTGATAAAAATAAAAATGCAACGGGGTAGGGTGTGGTCAGGGAAACGATGCGGAAATCGGGTCGGTTTAAAAGTCATAGCTTGAACCGACCTAACCTGTTGAAAGGAAAATTCAAGTAAGGCTATCGATTAGAATCACGCCATTAGGGATAACAAATTGTCCAATGAGCACTGTTTAATTGATACGGTCATGATGACCCTTTAATGACATCTGTGTATTCTCTAATAACGTGTCTTACTGATGGTCATAAATTAATGATAGGTAGATTACTAAATCGTCTTGGGAGGAAAATTTATTTATGTCGAAGTTTATAATCCAGTAACAAAAAGTTAAAAGTAAATTATATTCAGTATTATAGGTAGAATAGTATAAGTACAAAGTACAAGTCACGTGATCTAATTGCAACAATAAATATAGCAAAATAAAAACTCAAGAAATTCTTAATGGCATTACATTTCTGTGAAGAGACGCTCATATGACTATTTAGACTCCACGAAAATGAATGCACGTTTTGCCATTTCAACATTAATTATACATGGCAGGAAACTTCCATTTTTGTGACATTTCCTTGACAACCATAATAAGTATCTGTCATTAATACCCTGCTAAGAAAAGATTATCAACTTCTCTTGTTGATAGAAGCAGTCGTTTCTAAGGTATCGAATATTAGCTGACCACGACATGGCAGTATAATATTCTGGGGATTATATTCTATAACAACTTACGACTTGCTCATATTTGTTTCAATGAACTTTTCAATTGCATACATGTTTATAGATTATATACTTCGTAAGTCCATGGAAAAATGTAAATAATAATTACAAATATTACAGTTTTTGTCAAATTCTTTCTTTGATACAACCCGAGAGTAAACAACTTGCTTAGTCAAATGCACAATATAAAAGTTCCCATTCAAATTACCTCGACCACAAGTAATTTGAGAATATAATATGCACAGTAAAGTATACATTTTGTGCAAAATCTTTGGTTATTGTGAATGCGCCCATGCTTCAATGGTTGCTAATGCTTTCCTGGTGATTTCATTGGATGGCATTTAAATGTCTACTTCTTAATAAAGTGGGATAATAAAATATCTCTGGTTTTACCTGTTTCTCACCTGAATACAAAATAGTTTTATTTTGACAATTGTCACTAGTTTGTATTTCTTCTGTCAAGGTTAATTTAAATTATTCCTGTACATGCGTGTTAACGATGATTTACAAACGTTTTCTTTCGGATACTTAATGCAATTGTTTACTGACTGGGTAAGTTTGTTTAAAGCATAGTTAAGATGTTCACTTGATATTGATATTGAAATGGTTGACTTACCTCTGTATATTTTGCTTTGTCATTTATTTTTGATAGGATGGTTTTCTACAAATACACTGCTACCTAAACCTTCAATTCAATTTATTTATTTACTTAAAATATCCATATAGTGTCCACATTACGGAATTTTCAATTACATTTGCTAGTTATTGGACCGATGATTACTTACCCCCCCCCTTTTTTTCTCGATATCATCTCTTATCTGCGTTGATCATTTCATCATATTAATTGTTATGTAAGATTGTAACTTTCAAGTGTCACGGTGTATTTCATGTTGATTTACATATCCAAAAGTTGTTTTCTGACTGCAACATATATCTTTAGCTTAAGGCTTTTAAAGTGTCATGTATAGTTTTTCCTATACTTGCACAATATGCAAGGGATGAAATTATATTTGCATTTAGACTTAAGCTTAGAAATATCACATTTAAGAATGGTGAAAAAGAAAAATATGCCTTCCAACTGAAGGAGTAGGTAGAAATTTTACCCAGTAGTGTGAAGATTCACTTGATGTTTAATCCGGGCTCATCATGGCCAGTTCTTCCACAAACATATCAAGCATTGTTAATGTTCCTTGAAAAGCAATATAATAAAAATTGAAAACCAATGCCTGAACAGCACCATCGTAAACAATATCCATTGTCCACACTTTTGGTGTAAATCTGTTAATTTATTAAAGAAGTAATTAAATTCTAATGGATTCCTTTAAGTATAAACCATACATCAAAAACGTGATGTAAAACGGTATTATCACTCTGTTCCTCTGTTGACCAATAAACGGTGATCACCAGAATAATGGGCCAAATTATCAAATGAAAGCTCCAGCAATATTAATTAAGTTGATTTTTTTCAAGAATTGTTGGAAAGTGATTTATCAGAACTCATTGACAATGTAGCAATATAGTTTATAGGTGATGATATCCTTCCGACTTGCAAGTCATCAAGTACCTTCATTAGGTAACTGTTAAAAGGGGAAAATAATGTACTTTGTACAAACTAATCGTCGACAAAGAATCAGAAATAACTATTATAAAACGTTTCAGATACCAATAAGAGCAGTAGAGAAGTTTCCAAAGTTTTCATATCACGTTCAAATGACCTAATCTCATAAACTTTTTACGTTTACTCGATAAATATCCGCTTTAATTCGCATTCACTACTACACTGGAAACGTTCTTTATTTACCCGATTTATGTGTCCACCATCGTTAGATCGGAGAAGGGAGCCAAATGAATAGAAATTAAAACTGATAATTCACAAAAATAAATGAATGATATGAATTCTTATTTAAACATTTTAGACATCTTTCATGTTTTAGGCGTATTTCAACTGATCAAATCCTTCAATTGCCTAGTAAGGAACCGTAAACCAGTTTCCAGTACTTCGAACTTCTGAAGTATATTTGGGTAAAGTTAATGAGATTCAGACAAGATCGCCTAAGTAAAACTAAAAGGTGAAATAAAGTCTCATTAATGTATCTGCATAATACTACAAAAACCTTGAATATGTATTTATAAACATAAACAGTCACTGTGTCTTTTCGAGTGATTTAAGACACAAAGGTGTGTATATATTTGTATTTATTTCTTAAGTTAAGGACCGATTGTCACGTAATCCAACCTTTTGAATTAAAGCTACCAAAACAAGAAAGAAGCTGTGTATTTGTCAAAAGGGTGATTGACCTAACAATAACTTTTTTTCCTGTATATGGATGGATTATAATGTTGATGGACCGTTGGTCATTATGAAAAAACACATATATACGTAATTGTATTGAATGATAAGAGAGTTGGTCAATATAAGACATGACCGTCAAAGACCAGTATAAATTTAAGGAATTATAGAAAAGTATGTTTCAGATCTTTGACCTTGAAATATCCTAAAAAGCAGCTGTAAATTTTTTTGCTTTTTTCTCATTGATAAGTGCATCTAAAAGCATGGTACGTTTTTATTCAGTTCCTTTTAAATTAGACAATATCTATTGTATGAATTGAGGACTTAACTGACTACTGTTTCCTGCTACTTTTCTACTTGCCTACAACTCTTAGTTGACGAGCTAGCTAGTACGTTTCTTGCTTCTGATTAAGTCCGAACAGTCTTCTAGTACAATGCTAAATTAAAGTAGAACTGCCAACTTCCTCTTTCTATATAAATACTAGTATGAAGAAATAAACAATCTTTCAGAAAACTACTCAGTCAGTCACTGTAATTAGAAACGAAACTTTGAGACAAAAATATTTATGTGGCATAAATTAAAATAATTTTACGCATCATTGCTGTAGGAAATTGGCAAAAAATTACATCTTCGTTTGACTTTACGGTTTAATTGCCTGTTATAATCGTTTGTCTTTATTTTGTGGAATTTAAAAATACTAAATTGAAACTGTGGATGGTAGATAAAGTATGTTCAGAGTATGCTAATTTGTTAATTATCTGTAAAATCTCCAACGTTGACTCGGCGTTTTACTTCATACAACAATATATATGCTGTATTGGATTTTTTCTACTTGTGGTCTCATGCAAAGATCAACAAAAACATATTTGCCCGGCTTTTAGTGGTTATCGGTGAATGTGATTTCTGTGTCATGCATTCATTATCTGTATAGATGGATCAATTGCGTTTTGAATGTGTGCACTGATTAATCACTTTCTAAAAACTACAGTTGATATTAAAAAAAGCATACTTGAATCTAAGCAGTAATATCAAACTCCTTATATGTCCATGAATATGTCTTACAGCAGTATGATGCACTTTGTAACCTGGACTTGGTCATTGTATTACATGCA
This sequence comes from Perna viridis, assembly GCA_037379345.1. Taxonomy (NCBI): domain Eukaryota; kingdom Metazoa; phylum Mollusca; class Bivalvia; order Mytilida; family Mytilidae; genus Perna; species Perna viridis. The sequence continues at coordinate 70,241,086 of CM074512.1, read as the reverse complement.
AAAATAAACCTAGAATACGATGCAATCCGTTATATTAACTAAGATTCTTGAGATTTATCATACCGAAAATCGGAATAACAAGACATTTAAAATAAAATAAAAAGAAATCCTAAATCATTTATGTATTTACAAAACTGCCGTAACTTAACATCTGATTTTTAGAATTTTTATTTAAAGTGACGCAAAATTACCCTTTAAAATGATCGCTTTATCTTTTGATCTCTGTCACTTAAAACATGCTACATGTACGTATAATCATTTGATTTTTTAGTACTTTCGGTGTGCACTGTAAGATCTACTGCAGGGTAATGCGTACTTTTTTTTGTTTACGATTACATTCTTTAAATGCCTAAATTGCACAACTTTTTAATTAGCGGTGTTTGACATATTAAGTCCATGAACGCGTTTGCGTTTCCTAAACTAACCTGACATATGGCTTTTCTATAGAGAGTTAAGTTGGTGGAAAAATCCATTCTGAACAGACAGCTAATTTCATCTATTAGTGAACTACTTTTAGTGATGAGACGTGAAATAATCAAAACAAATGTACAAAAAGCTGTTTTTTTCACGTGACCTCTAAGGTTAGTGCTGCGTTGTTACATTTGTAGTGCTGGAACTTGCCTTAAATATCAATAATATTAAACTAATGTTTCAACGTATACCACTGTACTAGCAGTTCACGTACATGTAAGTCGGTATCTGGGGCATGTAAGTCTAATAAATGATAGTAATAGCAATACATTTTCTTTGTATTTTGCGAAAAGAAATTGTTTCACGATCAAAGCCAAATAAAAACAAACTAAAACTTTGTAATAAATTGAGTACTGAACTACTTCCTTTACATTTCTAACAAGTATAATAATAGAAAATTGGAGAATAAAATCAGTCACAAAAAAACTCTATTTATTCAGGTTTTATTTTATACCAAGACACAACATTATGCATGCAACATGCATGATCTTATTATCTTTAGAATTTGTGTATAAAAAATAGAGCAACATTTTACGTTTGTTTTTTGTTGCGCGAGGCAGAACAACGCCTCTAATAAAAATAAAACCTCCACTTAATAAGTCTCTATTTACAAGGTACTTTTTTATTTCCTGCTTGAAGCCAGTCCCTACCAGTCTTTTAAATTCATCAAATGATAATTAGATAAATGTCGAGGAAAATTATAATTTTCATGTCAACATAATATTGATTGTACAATTGTGACATGTCAAAATAATGTATTAAATGATGACCGTGTTCGGGATATTTGTCAAAAGAAAACTCCAATTTCATCTGTCCCTCAAGTAAAGAATACAACACCAATTCCCTATCCAGGTGTTAATTGAATGCCCTGGGGTCAGAAATTAATAGTCTCTACCATGATAACCTTCTAATGACTCTTGTGTATCCCCCATAACTTGCGACCAATACGGCCTTAATTAAATGATAAAGTAACGAAATAGCCCGAAGAAATATGTTATTCCATTTAAAATAAATTCGTTATCAATGGATCGTAGAATTTTGATGTGTAAACATGGAATAATTAACTTAATTTTTTTTTATTTAAGTCAGCGCAATCGTAGTAAGTAGGAGTTTGAACACAACCTGGATTACGACACTGTCACTTCTTGTTCATGACACAGTCATTTCTGGTTCTCGCCTCTGTCACTTCTGGTTAACGACACTGTCACTTCTGGTTCCGACACTGTCACTTCTGGTTCATGACACTGTCATTTCTGGTTAACGAGACTTCCACTTCTGGTTTACGATACTATCGCCTCTGATTCATGACACTGTTACCTCTTGTTCACGATACCATCACTTCTGATTCATGACAATGTTACCTCTAGTTCACGATATTTTAACCTCAGGGTCACTACACTGCCACTTCTGTTTCAAGAGATTTTCACCTCTGGTTCACGAACTATTGTCTGTGGTTCAGGACACTGTCACTTCTGGTTAACGACACTGTCACTTCTGGTTCACGACACTGTCACTTCTGGTTCATGACACTGTCATTTCTGGTTAACGAGACTTCCACTTCTGGTTTACGATACCATCGCCTCTGATTCATGACACTGTTACCTCTTGTTCACGATACCATCACCTCTGATTCATGACAATGCTACCTCCAGTTCACGATATTTCAACCTCAGGGTCACTTCACTGCCACTTCTGGTTCAAGAAATTTTCACCTCTGGTTCACGAACTATTGTCTGTGGTTCAGGACACTGTCACTTCTGGTTCAAGACTTTGTCACTTCTAGTTCACGACACTTTTAGCTTTGGTTCAAGACACTACCACCTCTGGTTCAAGACACTGCCACCTCTGGTTCACGACACTGCCTCCTCTGGTCCATACTTTCACTTCTGGTTCACGACACTGTCACCTCTAGTTCACAACACTGTCATTTCTAGTTAACGGCATTGCCACCTCTCGTTCACGAGACTTCAACCTTTTGTTAACGACACTGTCACCTCTGATTAACGACACTCTCACCTCTAGTTAATGACACTTTTACCTCTGATTCTCTATGGTTAGTATACTGACGCCAATTATATGGTTCTCATATATGTCCAAAGATAGATTATTTCTAGTGTCATATTTATTTTCATGCCAAATGAATAATCTTCTACTTTCTGGAATGTATTAACCTCAATAGTACAAACAAGCATTGTCAATTTACATATAAATATCATAAAGAATATTGGGGACCAGAAGTTCAGAAAAATATTTGTTAAAATGTTGCTACAACTAACAGATTATGAATGGCTTAATGAACGTGAATGTTAGAGTACGTAAATCATCTCCTACCATGTCAGTATACAGTTAGGATTCTAATCGTATAATATTTCTAAAATCTGACATACATGGACTAATGGGAAGCAAGGGCGGATTTTTTCTCATCGTTTATAGCAACACCTTTATTGACATATTTATGTAAGTAATATTGAATGCCTCGCTAATAAATAGTAAAAACACCGGGATCAAATAACAAATATTGATATTAGAAATACACGTTTTGTGTTGTTAATATTAGTGCTTTCATGTGTAATAAGGATAGAGTAGCTTTAATATTCATTTCAATTAGACTAATTTTATACTTTTGATTTTATAATTTTAATACCTGTAGTGCCTAGTTAACATAAATACTTGTACTGCTTAGTTAACATAAATACATGTGGTGCCTAGTTAACATAAATACATGTAATGCCTAGTTAACATAAATACATGTAGTGGCCTAGTTAACATAAATATATGTGGTGCCTAGTTAACATAAATACATGTAGTGCCTAGTTAACATAAATGCATGTATTGGCCTAGTTAACATAAATACATGTATTGGCCTAGTTAATATTAATACATGTAGTGGCCTAGTTAACATAAATACATGTAGTGGCCTAGTTAACATAAATACATTGTGTCCCTAGATAATATATATACATGTAGTGCCTATATCTCTAACTAAAAAATATTGTAATAAATCAGTACTAAGCGATGAATTTATCGTTCTGTTTTGACAGAATAATTGATGTTTGGTTTAAGCAGAAGATAAAATAAGATACACATCAAAGAAACATTGCATTTTTCCTCTCTTTTTCGGGGGAGGGAAGCTTGTTTGTTTTAGGGGAGTTTTGTTTTGTTTCTTTTATCTCATACTATTGTCCAAGCTTTTTCTACACTTGTTATCTAAATTAAGCAAAGTATTTGTCAGTTTTGACAGATTTCAAGGTCTTTCGGTATAAAACTTTCCTCGTTTCGAAAACCACAATAAAATATGCTATTCATGTTTACAAGCGTGAGGTCAAGAGGTCCAATCAGACCTTTATTTTTTGCGTTTATGTTGTATCACAACCGTTGCCTCCAAGTCTTAAGCTAAAATTACAAATAGAAAAAAATCGCCCGAATCATGTTGAAACTTACAAAACCTTTCTCTTGACTAGTCTTCAGATTAAAAGTTAAGACAGATATAATCAAGTGATTATCAACTTGTTTTGTTTTCATCACATCTTGAAGACAAGAAATCGTTATTGCTTCCAATATTAAAATAATGAATTTTAATTCAATTGTGAATCATTTTTTTCTTCGGCATTAAGTCTGTGTATTTCATAGTATATTACATAAGACCTACATGTATTGGAGGCCAACAGGCCAATTCAGCACGATTCTTGGTGCCTGTTAATTCTATGTACGGTTGTTGGTGAAAAAACTGAAAAACAAAGCTATGTAAACTCTGTACTCAGTCGGAGTAGAAATACTTTATACTCAAGGCCAGGAAGCTGTAACAGTGAAATCTGTCTAACATAATAGACCAGACATATGCCTAACATAATAGACCAGGCATATGTCTAAACAAGAAATCCCTTCTTGTTAAAGTCAATGCATGTTGAACCTGCGTATTCCTGGTTTGACATCCAGTGAGATAGTTGAACCTGCGTATTCCTGGTTTGATATCCAGTGAGATAGTTGAACCTGGGTATTCCTGGCTTGACATCCAGTGAGATAGTTGAACCTGCGTATTCTGGTTTGACATCCAGTGAGATAGTTGAACCTGCGTATTCCTGGTTTGACATCCAGTGAGATTCGGTCAAGACAGGTTTCACTGTATTTCTCTGTAAATCTTTGTTATTTATCTTCGTAATGTCATAATTACCCCTTCTGCACTTCCAAGTCCTTTGCTTATATAGCAGAAATTGTATTACATTTGGAAATCACATAACAAACTCATGCAATATTATTCTCTTTTTTCCCTTGTCTAACAAATAAATTTCATTGCTTTGACTCTTTACATGACGCCGCAGATCAAATAATAAATATTGTTATTGGAAATAGTAGACGTTAGTTGACTAAGTAATGGATTGAGATACTGATGATCATTAGCGAGCAATAAACCAAGATTTATTTCATTTCCATTTCGATTTACATTCAACCATATCTATGATCTTGTGTTAACATAGCTATGCATTGGGTAATATTGGAATCGAGTTTCCTGTTTTGCAACATCAATGATTTTTCTTAGCTGTACAATACAATGTGTCAGGAGGAAGAATCTGGATATTTTAAGTTAAGACTCCAGAAGCGTTTTGTTTCTGTCAAATAAAAATCCGATCTTGTTGAAAAAGCTGTAGTTGTGTTTCCAAGATTCTGTGAGTTTAGACAATTAAGAACCCTTAGTGTGCTTAATTAGAGATTTGAAAAGTACATATGCTTTACATGTTATTTAGTTATCCTGTGGAAAGTTGAAAAGAAAAACAAAAAACAAAAAAAAAATAAGCACAAAATTCAAGCATCGTATTAAATATTTGAAAGCCGTACATGTGAATATTGACATAAACATTATAATTTATAATGATGCGTTGCTTCAAAGGCACAAAAATGTAAAAAAGCAGTTCGTTAAATTGATAAATGAAAAGTAAGGTCTGAAAAAGGAAGTGGTGTTGTGGCACTTGTGCGGCTATTGGTTAAATATTCCATCACAAAAAAAACAGCCAAAAACAACTCGATCCTGCCAGCGATAATCAAGCCAGACAAAGTGTCTAAATTGGCAATCAGACACAATAACCAAATACGTGTGATGACACCGGCTCCATAACTCATAACTTGTCCAATATCCTCAACTTGTCCTGGCGAACAGTACAGACAATTAACGCTTCCGGATTTATCGATCCGACCCGTAACCGTCTTATTTTGTGTGATTTACTTTTTTTCTTTCTGGAAATGACTTACAGTTAGTTGTAGTTAATCTTAATTCAATCAGAAGAAACACAACCTATAAATATTTTATTGTTTGGTCCGGATTCGTTATTGTTTTAATTACTGGAAAGATGGGATTTCATTGTCTTATTTATTGGTTTAAGCATGTCCCAACTTAGTTAGATTGATCTATCATTGTATGAGAAGAAAACTATTACGATTCTCGTAAATAATCCACTTTCTCAGAACTCAGAAGACCGGAAGAAACTAGGGACAAATAAACGATGCACAAACAATGTAATAAACAGACAATGAAAAGGAAAATATTGCACGAATTGCTCCTACTGTGCGGTTTTTAAGCTCATTCATTACATCTTTGTTCCTTGTTTTTTATATATTCTGAATCCTTGCAATACTTCTAAAGAGGAAACCCCGTATACTGGAAAAACGTGACAAGCAAGGTCATTAGATAAAACACGCGCCTTCCGCTGATCTTGTAAAAGAAGGAAAGTTGTCAAAGAAACATTATCTTCTGCTATGCTATGTCCGGCCATTGGCACTTCCGAAAATAGATTCTGTTTATTAGATGCTAGTCATGATGGAGCAAAAGTACAATTTCTCCTATAATATAGATATGCCGTCTCGTATTGGAAAGTCATCTACTGATTTATATTGTTACTGGAGTCCCTTTTTTCGTGAAACTAATTGGTTAGAGGCAATGACTTTCGTACTATCATTTCGTAAGAGGCAATGACTTGCGTACTATCTTTTACGTACACGGCAATGACTTGCGTACTGTCCGTTGATCACATAGTACAATCTCAAAGACAAACAAATATATGTCAATTGAGAGAGGACTTTGTTATGTCTGTCAGTTCGGAGACGACTTAGTTGTATCTGTCAGTTCGGAGACAACTCAGTTGCATCTGTCGGTTCGGAGAGGACTCAGTTATATCTGTCAGTTCAAAGACGACTTAATTTTATCTCTCAGTTCGGAGACGACTTAGTTATATTTGTCAGTTCGAAGACGATTTGGTTGTATTTGTCAGTTCGGAGACGACTTTAATATATCTGTCATTTCGGTTGATTGATTGATTGATTGATTGATTGTTGGGGTTTAACGTCCGAGCAGCAATATTTCATCTATATTCAGACAATGAACATGAAATGGATGATAAAATGAACATGAAATGATGATGGGATGAAAAAAAGGGATGGGACACTACGATAACAGGGTTGAAAAATTTTGATTGCCACTAGAAAAAGGGAGGGATGGGTAAGGTCGGGCAATTTAGCCTCCTGTGGCGGAGCGCAAAGGTTCCTACTCCTAGGGAATACCACAGCAGGGTTCTTTAACGTGCGAGGAACGTGACATCTTTCTCAACACGGTGCACCACTATGGTTTGCAGCCAGGTTTTCCGTGTTATAGCCTGACAACCCCTGCATGTAACATACCAGGGGTACCCCATTCTACCACCTGGGGCACATATCCCAGTTGATCTGTGGGCAGAGCGCCTAGCCCCCGCCTAGGTTTCTGAGCACTATTTAGTCGCCTTTTACGACAAGCTTAGCGCTGCTGCAGGCCTATTCTTTGAACATCCGGACCTGCACGGGGCCTGTCATTTAGGAGACGACTTTGTTATATCTGTCATTTCGGAGACGACTTATTTACATCTGTCGGTGCTGAGTCCACATACGATACAACAACTACAAATTGAAATAAACTTTCGTATGATTTGATGATATGAAAAATAAGTAATTCAGAGATGATTAAGCTTCAAAAGATATCTTTGTGTTTCTAGTTAAAATACTTGTTTTGAACAGAATGATCTTAGCGATACCCAATTTACTATGAACTTAATCATAGTCTTTTCTGGTTATGATAGGATGATATAGCTTCTTTTCTTCAACAAAAGTAAATGAGTTTATTCTAGGCAAGGAATTTCAACTTTTGTTGTCAAACAAAGTCGAGAGTCCATTTTAAGCTAATAATTTGCATAAGTTTGTTTATTTTACGTTCAAATCAAACTGAAGGAATTTAATGTCAATACGCTTGAATGAATTACCACACGAGATTTCATTGGTTACATTCGAGCGCCTGCTGTTTCGTATGAATAAAACCCATGTATAACTAAATATCTATTTTACCTGTTCATTCACCTGAAATAAAAACGCATTTTTGGATAATTATCTTGGGAATTGTGATTCGCACCAAAATTGTGTTTTAGAGTCAATAGCTATAAGGTCCAGGCTACCATTGTAATGGTATAGTTAAAATATACTGTATTTGGAAATTCAATCAAGCGAAAAGGTCGGTTGGAGTTGTTTTTTTTCGATGTACTATAGTAAAAGAACTCTTTTCTTTCAATAACAGTAGTAATATTACAATTTATATAAACATAATAGCAGGTTTATTGATGATTTGTTTACAAGCTATTTGTTTCCTCCTCCTTAATTAGCTATGAGAATTTTGTAACCAGGGTCACCCTAATAATGAAACTATTCTAGTGGGTTACATGAATTTTCGATCCCTGTTGATCGTGAGATAAACCTTTTTACAGCTATTTCTAGACAGGTGCGAATCTTGAAATTAAAAAAAGGTTATAAAAGTAATAGGTTGCAGACTACCTTTTGCTAATTTTTGTTTAGAATTTACACAAATTTCACAAAAAGAAAAATCGGAAACAAAGGGCGGAGACCAACCCCAGCCTTGTTCTGTACTGTTAATCACTAAATTAACACAGGGAATCAATTCCAATAACATAATCAAATTGTTACATGTAGCCTTCCGTAAATTCACTTGAAGTTTAAATATCGAGCAGACATTTACAAATACGTGATGTACTCATGTTTTGAACCATTAACGATTTTTGCTAGTATAAAAAAAATTGGATGGTAACAAATCATCTGATTAAAGAAAAAATTGGATGGTAACAAATCATCTGATTAAAGCAAAAATCTATCAATAGAAGATGGTTGAGTGCAATCTTCAATGGTTTATACGTTGATTGATTAAAAACAGAACATGACATACTGTGTCGATATCGTATGCAAATTAAGAAAATATTTGTTCACTTAAAAATTTAAACTAACCGGATTTGTGGATATCCGTGACAGTTTCAGAAATTGAAATGAATCATTTGTAAACATTGCGTATCTTGAAGGCATCTTCCTTTTTTTTCATGATTTGTTTTTTTACACTTTTATTTTTTCCAAAGTAACTTTATATGTCGCCAATTGTCGAATTTCAATTAATGCGATAATATTTGAAAAACATGTCATTGTCACTAAAAATATTGTGTAATTTTGATGGACAGACAACACGACCTCGGGGCGAGATGGACCGATATTGTCTTGGACCGGCTTTGGAGGTGATAAAACGTATGGACCGAAACAAGTCAATGAAATGCTAAAATTCTTTAGTAGTTATTTAGAACCAGAACACGCAAGGTAAAATCATCGTGCGGTCATCCAGTAACTGTAGTTTTAATTGTTAGTTACTGTAATAGTAGAGTGGAAGCAGAAATTGACTAATTTAGCTAGCAAGATACCCGCCACTGGCATTGAACTTATTGTATAAAAAGGGATTTTGCGACAAATTATTAATTAAGCTTTATCAGTATAAAAAATATGATATCCTATAAAGCTGGTATTAATCCTTAAACTAGCACTGACAGTTTTTTAAGCAAACATTAAGTTCGGAAATAATTGTAATAAAATGTTTTTCTCACTTTCAGGTCGAAACTGTTCGTGCCTGTAGAATTATTGGATAATGGAAAATTCGGTGTTAATCGTTGGATTAAGTTAAAGAACTACCGACAACTCTGAAAGCTTGAGGTGGGATTCTATTCATATTTAGGAGAGCTAATTAACTAGTGGAAGAATTTCTAAAGGAAACGTTGATTTATTGATGCGATTTCTTTTGAATTCTTTGGGATATATCTGTTGTTCAGTTAAGTTGAAAACAGTGTTACTACGTGTTACGCTAATTGGCCTCTGTCAGTTTAAAATTTGACACATTTTTCCTGAATAGAAACGCAACGCAATTAAGCTACATTAATTTGTAAGCTCCTTTATCATGGAAATTGAAACTTCTTTTGGAATGGGACATGCTTAAAAGTGCAATGTTAGAGCTTTTCCGAGATTTCAAGTCAAGAGTGCCCAACTAAAGAAGGTGAAAAACTTCCTAAGGCTGTACTTATTTTAGCAAGTTCTTATTGTGGTGCGTTACACGGCGTTGTATACTTCGATCTCTTTATCCACCTGGGACTTAGTAGACCAAGAAGACTGTCGTAATAACGTATATAATTTACCTCCAAATAAAAGGTAAGAAGATTTCCCACGGTGTTTTATTTTAGTTTTAAGTCAAATGTTCACTCAGTTTAATTTCACCAAATCATATGCTTATATATGATGGGTATTAAACGATTGCTTCTATTGAAAGTTGCTTTGAAAAAATAGCTCGGGGCCATCGGCTAGGTAAATACAATACCTAGTTTAACCAATCACGGAAGAAACAGAATATTTATCAGTCTGGTGGTCTAATATGGGGTAGGCATTGCCTGAATTAACGAGCACCGTGAGCTTTACCATACATGTACCGTCTGTGCGAGACTGGCAAAAATAATAAAGGACATTACAAAGAGGGGGATGGTCGACCCGGATGAAAATTTTTACTTCGCAAGTGCAATATTTTTATCTATATTTAAGCAGCAAGCAAAATCAATATTTCTATTTAAAAATCTGTCTTGTTAATTATTTGGGGAGTTTTTTTTTCAATAAATGAATAACTGGAACATCCCCCCCAAAAAAAAAAAAAATCCAACCCCATATCCTCCTTTCCCCTCGCTCTCAAAATGGTCAATGACTTTACGGCACTTCGCAATACTTTTACATTTTTTATCCCTTAAGAGCACCTCTAGCAACATCCATTTCAGTTTTGGCCTGTCAGGTCAATCTGTACAGATACCGGAAATATTACAGTTCTCCACGGATGGTGGGAATATTTTATACCTATCATGTGACGTAAACAAAATTCAGACGACAGCTGCAAATTCCAAACAGGAAAATGATTGCCTTTCCTGGCTTAGAAAAGCTATGCCTCGATTTTGCTAATGTAATCGGAGTTATATTTTTTTTTCGAGGCGGGTTAGGTTCTTGACAACAGCAACAGCGGAACAGAGGAGATACACCTACGTACATCCACGTTTCCCGAAGTTTTTATAATCATAACATTCACTTCTTTAATAAGTAAAACAAATTAGAAAAAAAAACTTGAAAACTATCAAAAAAGATGAATTTATTTTTACTGAAACGTAATCTTAACCTATATATTTTTATTTGTTTGATTGAAGGAAATGATGAATTTTCTCCGTAAGGACAGTCACTTTTTGTTACTTCCGGGACATGACTTTTTTTTTCGTTAGTATATTTGGGAACCTTAACGGAAATTTAGAAAGTACACTTAATAACGGTAGAGCTCACATCGCTTCGCGGCGCTCGCTATTAGTTCGTTTTTTTTTAAATTGCTATATAAATTGACAAATCGACTTTTTAAAGAAATGTTTATTTCCAGCTGCTGTTTATGGTAAATAACTAGTGACTATTCTAACGTTCTTCCGTAAAAATCGGCATAGTAAACAGAACAACAGCTCTTTTTTAGTACCGCTGTACAAAACAGTCGCCTTTATTTACTTTAGCCGCGAAAAATGGTACTTACAAAACTTACATTTTTTACCATGAACCCATTTCATTGTAAAAGTGGACTGACCGATATGTCTCTGTTCTCGAAAACCGAATTCAGTACATTAAGAGAAGCCACCATTAAATCATGTAGATCCAAGATGGAACCCCTTATGCGGAGTAGAACATTTTGGTTGATTATATAGAAAATCTCTTGACATCGCATAACTGCAACCTTTAAGAATTTCTTTTTCCTCTACTGAAATACCGTATATTTCAGGAAGTTAGTTTAATGACTTTATCGTGAACAGTTTTAAGATGAAATAAACCCATTCTCAAAACAATATAAGGTAAGCCCTACCCAAAGATTAAGAACAGACGGACATGCACGATAATGCAAAACATAATATACTAAATACAACATTTGGTATCCCGGTGTTTCGTTCGTCATAAGCAACGAAATTCTGCTCCATCGATAACCCCGACCAGCTACATATCAACCCTAAAGAAGTAGAAATACGTACTGACTCGTTGATTTTATCTCTTGTTCAACAGTGCCAAGTAATTCTGTTGTGTACTAAATCATACATCATTATAAGATCATAGTTGTATTCGATACTGGCGAATCTAGCCGTCTGTAACAGAAATTAACTGAACTTCCAGTATTATAGTTCCGATGGGAACAATTCATTAAAGTGCCAAGTTCCTAAAGCTTGGAAACAGTCCCCTTTACTTCATCTCGAAAAGGAAAACCTATAGAACATCTCTACTAATAACTTGATTAGGAATAAAATGTCCTCAATCTTGGAATAATGGACATTTTACCAATCATTTACGATAGATACTTAGATGTTCTAAAAGGAGAGCTCTTCATTACTACAAGAGGACGTACAGAATAAATAATAGGTCATCAATTCGCATCACTTACACTGAATTAAAATGACCAAAGGAAGACTGTCGAAAAATACTTCGAAATAAAAAGAGGCTTGAATTAATGGTATCTTAACTGAATGAGTTAATGGACGTGGCTTTCATATGCAAAATTAGAGTCACATGACATTGACCTTTTAGCCGGGTACATATTACGCTCCTTTTTAATAAGAATACACTTAATACGGCTTTTGGACAGTTTTCTTATTCAAAATCATCGGTATTTTCCTACTAAAATGCAACCAAATGATAAAATTCATGCACATAGTTAATAGTGTTGCTCAACAAGACATATATCATTATCAGTGTTAAAGTTTTTATAGTATGCCTGTTTGTATGTATGTTAGTATATTTATGTATGTACTTGTATTGGGACAACTTTACATTCTATGGTATATGGGAAATGGGGATGGGGGGTGAGGACTTTGTGTGGGCAGAATGGGGAAATTATTTTCTTAGTATCTATTGATATGAAAAAATATTAGAATCAATTAAGAATAACTGTGTAAATGCGAAAGAATTTAAAATTATAAAATTCAATGGGTATTGGGGAATTCTCAGTGGGGAAAAGGGGGTATATGGTGTAAGTGGGAAGTTAACACCATTCAAGAACTGTAGTTATGTATGTATGTATGTTTGTATGTTTGTTTGTATGTATGTTTAGCTTTCATGGGCTTGATATTTATATTTCACTTTCAAACCCTAAACTTTCATTTTCAAAGGAAAAATATATGCATTCCTGATATTGTATTAAGAAAACTTATAAGGAGTGGTAGATAGTCATTGACTTGGGTAGCTTATCGTCAGACCCTTGATGTAGTAAAACATTCAAAGTTTTGTGTCCGTCGGTCTTTTTTCCCTTCTATGTTTTTTCAGATGCGTTTAGAAACAAATGAAGTATTTTTGTATGATTTTAACAAGAACAAACCTTTAAAGTTATATTCTCTGATTTAAACATGCCGTTACGTTAGGTTTACACAGTAATAGTGCATACGATCGTTTGTTTACTATCAGTCCTCTGTAAAAGTCATTTACACATTGTACCCATCATTATCAGTCGTAATTCTTGCATCAAGTTTACTGCCTTTAGTTTATCTGCAAAATCATAGAGCTTCTTGTTTTCTCGTTAAGTTTAAATGCAGCATGCAAAATATTTCCACTTGTTTACATAGAGAGAGAATGAAATCTCGAGATCTCAAAGGGACAAAGAAATGATCGGTTATAGTACATTTAGTTTAAACTGTCAGGCTACATGTAGCCTCACTCCTGTTGGACTGTCAGGCTACATGTACAATGTACCTTCCCTCCCTTTGGACTGCCAGGCTACGTGTAGCACCCTCCCTTTGGACTGTCAGGCTACATGTAGCACCCTCCCTTAGACTCAGGCTACATGTAGCACTCTTCTTTTGGACTTTCAGACTACATGTAGCACTCTTCCTTTGGACTGTCAGGCTACATGTAGCACCATTCCTTTGGACTGTTAGGCTACATGTAGCACTCTTCCTTTTGACTGTCAGGCTACATGTACAATGTACCTTCCCTCCCTTTGGACTGCCAGGCTACGTGTAGCACCCTCCCTTTGGATTGTCAGGCTACATGTAGCACCCTCACTTAGACTGTCAGGCTACATGTAGCACTCTTCCTTTTGACTCTCAGGCTACATGAAGCACTCTTCTTTTGGACTTTCAGGCTACGTGTAGCACTTTTCCTTTGGACTGTCAGGCTACATGTAGCACCCTCCCTTTGGACTGTCAGGCTACATGTAGCACTCTTCTTTCGGACTTTCAGGCTACGTGTAGCACCCTCCCTGTTGACAGTCAGGCTACATGTAGATCCCCCTTTGGACGTTCAGGCTACATGTAGCAACCTCACGTTGGACTGTCAGGATACATGTAGCACCCTCCCTTTGGACTGTCAGGCTACATGTAGCACCCTTCCTTTGGACTGTCAGGCTACACGTAGCACTCTTCTTTTGGACTTTCAGGCTACATGTAGCACCTTCCCTTTGGACTATCAGGCTACAAGTAGCACTCTTCTTTTGGACTTTCCGGCTACATGTAGCTTTCCTCCCTTTGGAATGTCAGGATACATGTAGCACCCTCCCTTTGGACTGTCAGGCTACATGTAGCACCCTTCCTTTGGACTGTCAGGCTACACGTAGCACTCTTCTTTTGGACTTTCAGGCTACATGTAGCACTTCTTTTGGAATGTCAGGCTACGTGTAGCACCCTTCCTGTGGACTGTCAGGCTACATGTAGCTCCCTCCCTTTGGATTGTCAGGCTACATGTAGCACCCTCCCTTTGGACTGTCAGGTTACATGTAGCATTCTTCCTTTGGAATGTCAGGCTACGTGTAGCACCGTCCCTGTGGACTGTCAGGCTACATATAGATTGTGAATAAATGTTACAGAGTGATTCACATCAATATTTTTCCATGGGAAGAAAGCATCTGTGTTAATTTTTCATTATGGAAGAGAATGGTAAAACAGATCGAATTAATTATGTACAGGAAATTTTTATGCAGCGGCTACTTTTGTTTTTGGGAGGAATTGATAAGAAAGAGAAGAGAAATACAGTTTGCAGCTGACAAAAACATCTTCTTTAACTTTGACTGAGAATACATCAAAATGGAATATAGCTGTACAAGCATACGAACTTTGGTATCGATAATCAACTGTTGTGCTTAGATATTTTTGCCTGGAAGCACATTATATTTCCTTATGCAGTTCAAAAACCAAATTAATTTTGACGAGTATTAAACAAATTTTGGATCAATCGTTTAATTTGTTGTGATGTGTTTCATGTCAATTTCTAAATTGTGAATATTAACAAATAAAACGTCAAATTAAGGGAAACAAAAAAATCTTTTTGTTCTAGCTGGTCTCTCGTGAATTAAACCAAAGAAAGGAGATAATAAATATCTGTTTTTAATTTTAGCATATTCAGATCTCAAATCAAAGTGATTCTCGCTTTGCTAATTACTCGACTGCTAACGGAGTCGCTTCTTCAAAAGAAAAAAAAGCTTGTTGAACTCCCTTTGTAGATATAGATCTTTTTAGTTTTCTGTAAATTACATAATGTTCTTTCTAGAATTGCTCCCACCAGGGCCATCCAATAACCGATGATAAATAAAAGTCAATGTAAATTGAAAAATCTAGAATCAGAATGTTAAATGCAATCGAAAGCGGAGGTCATGCATGTACTTAAGTTTGATGAAAAGCATTTATTTCATTTTTTACTTGTGCTACCAAAGTTTAAAAAAGTTAGATATATTAAACCTAGCTCATTATGTACATTAGTGTGGAGTGTTCGAATATTTTCGCCTGTCTTGTCCGTCTATACACATCAGTTGTATCATGATGTCATTATTCCATCAAACCCCGAATCAATCCATCCTTTCATTTGTGGATTTTCTCAGACCTCGTCTGTATGATCAAAATTTCAGTCTCTTAATTATTCGGTCATATTTCAGAAAAAGTTCATATAGATGTACCTTTTCTGACCATACTTGTCAAGAACACTTGTTCTCACTTTTGTCATCAAAATTTCCAGTGGTCACAGTGGGATCCTAATTTTTCATTCCTTCGAAAAAGCAGGCTAATAGTTGCAGTGAAAATTATTTCTCTGATCTTCATGAAATTTTATCACAAATCCTTATTAATAAAAGGATTTAATTGTCACGTCATACCTCATAACATTACAGATCAAATAACTAATATTGATATTGGAAATTGTAGATTTTTGTTGACAGCGAATCTCCACGTGATAATCGTTTATGAGCCATAAACCGCTTAGATGTGTGAAAAGCTCAGAAATATCACTTTTTTTTTTATTTTAACAATATTTGATTGAGTTTCCTGGATTCCATGACACGTTAAAGTCTTCAATCAAAACTACTAAATCTTGGTACATTATCATAAATATCACAATGTCACAGACACCATTGGGAACACTACGGTAATTAGACGATCACTATCCGACCCACGTTTTCCCGTGGGTGTCATGTAATAGATAAATAGAGTTAGTGTGATAAAAGATTAAAAAAGGCTTTTTTTCAATGACGGATCCAGGGATTTACAAAAGTGTGGTCCCAAACAGGAGACATAAATGTTTCCCGAAGAAATGTATGAAAAAGTATGCAATAGTTCACTTCAGTTTCCAATAAAATGCTGAACAACAAACTTGTCTGATTGTTAATTAAACTATTAAACGACTGAATATTTATCAATGCTTTAACGTAAAAGTGCTAGTTTTTATATATATATAAAGTATGAAGGGTCGGGCCAACCCCCCCCCCCCCTTTTTGATCCGCCTACTATCAGTTCAGTCATATTGGCCCTACATTGTCTAACGTCAAACAACAAAATTGTTGTTCTATTTGTATTGATTATTATTTAGTTTTCATATCTATTTATTCTTGTTAGTTTTCTTGCTAATTTCAAATAGCTGATTTTACAGTTGGTTTTTTTTTTGTAACTTTCCGAACTGGTATACAAATATGATACACTGCGTTGTAGATCGCTGTTGACTGAACGACTTTCTGACCCAAGTTAGTGTAAAACCAAAATGTTATTAAATCGGATTAAGGGGTGGGTTGTAGTAAACGATTAAGGACTGAATTGATCAAAGTAATCCATGGTCAAATCCAAATGAAGTGTAAAATGTACAAACATTCTTACTTTCTTCATACCGGCAAAACTGTAAATTGTAAGTCTAAGAATTCTTGTTCTCATATCTATTGATTCCAACTACATGCATTAACGAAGGAAACACGTGTACATTGCCAATTGTACGAAATCAAAACTTGCATTAAATCAGCATCTAAAAGGCAACATTGTTAATTTGTGTTTTTTGATATTTATATGATATGATAGTGACTGTTCAGTATATACCACTGATAGGACCATGTGTAGACTAATACATCCAAGGTTGTTTAATTTCTGGTGGTTTTTAAAATCTGCCGAGAGGGATTCGTTTAAGTTCCTTTTGTACGTCCACATCTGAATTTATTACTTTATTGGCCGTGACTCATTAGCCAAAACTTCCAGTCATGGGGATAGTGAAACCCAAAATGGCAAGTTTCATTGTTAACTTTTCGCCCTAAGGCTGAAAAAATATTACGGTAGTCGAAATTTTATTTGCATCAATTAACGTTCCAAATTTGTGGATCATATTAAGAACTGAAAAAAAAAACAATTTGCGAGTTTTGTCATGTCATCACCGTTCATTGCTCAAAATTTAATATAACTGCATCTGTAGTTTTTTGCTTTGTAAACGTTTTCATGCCTGTCGCAATACGAATTTTGTTTCATTGTGTCTCTCGTGGCTTTAAAGGATACAATCAACATAAGACCACAGTGGAAGTAATAAGATAAAACATAATCAACCTCTGTATATCAAATAAGTAACATATTGATGCAATAAATTAATTGATTTCACAAGCGTTATAAACTTTATTGCCATTAAGCGATGTTTTTTAGCTTTGGAATCAGCAATTAACCTTTCTTGTCAAATATCTAGTTTACCGGTTTCTGTGATCCCATATCGATGGAACATCACGGCAAAAATATTATTTGTTGATGTCGCTGATAGATTAAAATTAATTGCAAAGATTGTTGCTAATTTCATTGATTTTGGAGAGTAATTTGCTAACATGAAAAAAATAAGATAGGGTTGTGGTACTTGCTTTACGTTTATCCTTGATGGAGCATGGAAGTGTAGCATTCAGCAAAATATATAAATAGATAAATTATGTACTTAGAGTTACCAGGTACACAGAGAATTTATTTTAATTTACACCCCAGTAAACCTTTTAGATTTGAGTAAAACACCAAAGGGCTCCATTTTTGCATTTCCCAGTGGGATATTAAAATAGTGATTTAAAAAAAACGTTTTGACACTTAACGGAAGAAATGAAACTGTTCTTTTCCTAATGGAATTGATCAATGCTACCAGGGTACCATGTGCGGCATAATCAAAGTCTGAATGCAATTCTGTCTTTGGAGATTAAATTTTATTTAAGCAGTGACCGAGTCTGAGTAATTAGCTTATCGCTCTAAATTAGTTGCCTCAAATAATTCTTCGTGAGTTTTCCTAAGAAAGCGAGGATATCAATCCTTCAGCATGAATTAGTGCAATGAATTTTTCTATTGTACAGTGTAATACAATTTGGACTTGAGAAGGACCGCTAAAGTCAGTTATTTATTTATTTTTCCTATTTTTGCAGAGAACTATGGACTGTATGAAGATATATCTTTGTATATTTGGATTAATTGAAAGTTTCCTATTGGTTGGCGCAAACGGTGAGTAACATACACATGTATTCCAAGCCAAAGTTTCCTATTGGTTGGCCCAAACGGTGAGTAACATACTCATGTATTCCAAGCCAAAGTTTCCTATTGGTTGGCCCAAACGGTGAGTAACATACACATGTATTCCAAGCCAAAGTTTTGTTTGTGCAAGTTGTAAAAACGACTATGTTTCACACTGCTGAAAATATATTAATTGTAATTACATGTATACAAATGTACGTTATGGTATCGAGTATAGAGGGTCGCACGGGTTAAATGATAAACTAAGTAATACATGTTGTACCCTCACAGAGATAATAAGGAAGATATGTATTTCGCTCTAAACATCTTAAATGTTGAAAAGGTCATCTTAGCCAAGATGAATAGTACCTATAAAATCCACGAATTCCTCCACTCAAGTGAGTAACCTTAATAAAACGAAGCGGTAACTCTTAATGACTTTGATGAAAACTGAGCTTGTCTACATATTCTATTCAAAAACGATCATTTAGACTGTTTGAGAAAATAAAATCATTTTGTCTGTGGCTTGAAGGACACTAAATATAAAGTAAAACTTCAACTCTGATTTTAGCCATTCTTATACCGTTTTCCAGTGGGTTAATCTTTGATATGATATATATCAAATCAAATTGACCACGAAATGAATTGTTTTTAAACATTTTCTTCACATTTTTATCTTATTTTTTTTTTTTATCAGAATTCAGACTGCCTTTGTTTGTTAACGACCTTTGACATATTATTGATATCTATTACCCGTATTAATCGTATCGAGGATTAGGTTTTTTTTCATTGTTACATAAATGATAAAGAAACGTTATTCAATTCATTAAACATCATTAAATCCGTGCTGCAGATTTATGCGGTATTTAATTTTCAATGTCTAAAGGCTTAATTTATCAATTACCTCTTTGGCTTTTCAAAACGTTTTAATGATAATCAATATTTGACAGATGAAATTCTTTGTTCTTATTTTAAGGAGTTTTTAATTGAGCAAGTTAGTTTGAAGAAACACTCCAAAATGTATGTCACGTTAGTTTTGTACCAATATTCTAAATTAGTAAATGCTTGAAACTGCCTTACTAAAACAACGTTGTTTGATATTCTTAATGGGTTTGGACACGAAAGAAAAACATTAGGCATCGAACTATAGGAAATAATTATTGAATGTTAATTGTAAATCAAATTTCTGTTAGAAGGGTTGGAGTTATTATTGCATTACCAATTATTCAGGAAATTGAACAAAAATGATTGAAATAACTAGTAGTCGTTAAGACATGATTGCAAAACGGTTTGTCGTTACAAAATTATCGAATTCTGCTCCCAGTTTAGCACCCCGTGATTTGCTGTCCATGTCATAGTTATTACACAGCTTGTGAGGGAAATCATCGTTATCTAGGGCGAAAGGGCGTATCATGAGTTTGTTATTGATATTCAGTTGCTGCATGTTTTCCATACATAACCAAATTTGTTAGATAGTTTTTTATTCCTGTTGATAAAACGAAACATATTGATACATATTGAAGTAAAACCCAGTAACAGAGTTCTGGAATATACTGATTATGCAGTATGAGGAAGCTTGTAATAAGCTCATTTCCTCTATAAATGTACCATGGTTTAAGTGGTTTCTAATGATTAAGACATTTTCCCATAAAATTATATATAGAGAGATATGCTTTTCACAAACATCCTTCTAAAGACTTCTACATGTATAACAACTAGATACAAAAATTTTTTTTTTTTTTTTTTTTTTTTTTTTTTTTTATTATTATTTCTTTTAATTTTTTGAAAGCGCTTACATAAACCATCACTTTGACATAGTATTTTTATATCTTGTTGAATTATTTATTGCAGAAACAACAAATCCATGTAAGTTGGAACCAGATTATCTCATACTATACTTACTGTAATCAATCTAACAATTCCATTACCATAACGCCAGCATCGTGTGCTTGCATGGCTTTTCCAATGAAACGAATGATTTCATTGGCTGAACCATTTGCCTGGCGCAAAGTTATGTCGAATAATTTCAGTGGCCAACACATCTATGCTTGTGATTCGGACAGGTTTCAATAACACAAAGTTTTTTTTATAAATTTGATATATATTATATTCGAGTATATCAACGAATTTACTCTATAATCTAGTTCTTGATGATGTCGAATTAAAAAATCTTTCTTCAATTTATTCGCGAGTAAGTTGAGTTTTAGCTGTTACTAGGGATTAGATTGTGCCATGCTCAAGTTTAGCATTAGAAATAGTTGACTGGGGCATGTTTGGGTATATTGCATGATAAAGAATATTGTTGAGGATTATGAAATACATTTAAAAACACTAGAACCAGGTGGTAAATGAAGAAATGCTGTAACAGTTGTATTGTGCGTAAGCGTTCGTAGTCTGACTAGATTAATGACAAAAAGCTAAATAAGGTCTAAGAAGTTTTTGATAGTTTTAACACAATGATGATTTAATGTGTTATCGCCTGTTCTTTTTATGTGTAAACACCTACAAATAGAGATAAGTGATGGATTCATTACGAAGATTGTTGACATTTAACTTAAAAGACATTCTGCGTAAACCATCAGCATTATAATATGTCCCATTTGTTTTCCTTAGAAAAGAATTCACCAGTTTCTGTTAAAAAGGAATCAGGAACAGCTTAAAATCGTTAAATATAAATTAGATCACTTGCCGGTTGATATATTGTGATGACTGCCAAATCGTTTGTCTCCGTGGCTTTGTGAATTTAGATAGATTGCCAGCGCCTTAACTTAAAGATTTCATTGAACTTGTAGTTTTTGCTTGAAATGATATGAACATGTACACATTGTAAAATGTACATAGGGAAGAAATAACAAGAAGCATATGTACATAACTGATAAGTGCATTTACTGGTTAATGTTAATGGGCCTTAAGTTGTTTACGTTTTTGGGTTCATAAAACGTTACTTTTAATTTGACTTTTACATTACGTTTCTTCTTTTATATATATATATTGTTTAACTTTCTATTTTTCGTTGTTTTGTTTTGTTTAAACTTTTTTGTTTTGTTTTTGTTTTTGTTTTTTTGTCGTGCTATTTTATTCATTACAATAATTTTATGTTTCTTTATTCATTTATTCTGTTTTTCTTTTAGTTTCTTTTCACTTCTGGATTTTTTTTCTACTCAAGCTAGACTTCATTCCACCTTGATAAAGTACTTAATATCTTGACATATTTCCGAAACTTGATAAAAAGAAATTCAATTAAATTTTGACTAACCCGACAATTTCTACCACAATTGTGCGGTCCAGGCCCGTTGTCTTTTACCGGAAATGTCTACATTTAAATCAAGGCGTGCTTTTAAGTATAACTAATTATACATGGAGCATAAAATATTATATGAGCTTACTTACATTAATCATGGACATTGTTGTATTTATATACATATTTCATGTATTTATAGTAAGTAAAGTCAAGTGATATATGATGATTGGGGGTTTTTACGGTCTTGACTATCCTTACGGATCTCGCACGACCGCCCCTTACGGGGATTCTGTTAGTAATGCCGGTTAGTGGTAGAAGGTAGCGAAGCCCAGCCTTCGGGATACCTGACCGAAGAACTCAGAGTATGTTCTACTAGCGGCTGTGCTGCTGTGTTGACGCTCTGGCCTACTCCCAGACCCCACGTGGGTCCGAGAGCGTTTCCCCACTCTGTTTGGGAGTACGTCAACGTGTAGAGTGCAAGTGATACAGCGGGATACATTGTATTTATAATAAGTTAAGTCACGTGATATAGCGGTAGACATCTAGCTATGTAAACAGGTGCGAAGCACGCAATAATATCAAAATCACTTATATAGATCATTCAGTTGTTATCGAACTTATTATTCATTTAGCTTTGGTCAGATCACATGGAAGGGTCCAAGGAACTATATTGTTATACTTTGTTTCCTGAGTTCTGGATCTAGATCCCATCCAATGTATCCTGACACTTGCATCCTTTAATATTAACTTCATTAATCGTTATCGTGAGATATTGTTGTTTCAATTTATTGAATTCCTGTTTTGAGATAAGTCAAGCTTAAATTTTCAGTTAAGATTTGTCTAAAACACTGTCAAATCAGTTAAGCATGTAACAATTGATAAAATTGGTAGGAAAGAAATATTGAAATTACATGTTTGAACCGTTGTTATCATTGTATAAATGAATGGAAGTATTCAACTAGAAGAATCCAGCTGACTTTAAATGCATATTTTTTTTTTATCTTAAATAACCAGCTTCTAAAAAATCTTTATTTGCAAAACGCAGAACAATTTCTCTCGATATCATTTTTAATTGCGATTGACTTGTTTTGACCCTGAAGGCACCGAATTGAAGCAGATGAGCTCCATGCAGTAAGCGAAAACCTATTTTTTCTCGATAGGATTATAATTGCGAATGACTTGTTTTGCCTCTAAAGAAATAAAGTTGGTTCCGATAAGTAAGAGACAATTATTTTTAGCATGTAAGGAAACCATAGAACTGTCATTACATTATCTATGCCTTGTAACTCGTCTGAATGTGGTATCATGCCATGTTTAGACGTGATAATATTCATTATGCATTTTTCAATATGCCTGGTCTATCTATTATCACAGCCTTGATGGCAGATATATTTATTGGATTTTGACTATAACTCGAAAGAAACTGATAAGTCTCAGTTATTCCAAGTAATTGCATTATACATAGCATAAAACGTCTTTTTACTTTGCATTGCTTTTCATTTTGTTTGCCTTTGTTCTGAGGAAAAAACTCCCGTAAGCGCAGAGTCAGCTTCCTATTTAAAACATGTAAAGAAACAACAAAACCATCATTCTCCGATGCTAAAAGAATTTTATTGGCGCGTGGTTATTGTAATAGATGAAATTGATAAAGCGTCACACTAATTGAATCGCCTATTTCATTAAACTTCATTTGTTTAACAATAACAATTGCAGGGTTAAAATTTCTTGATTCTATCTGTCCGTGACTCCTACTCACAGTGACGCAATTGTCATAAACACTGAAACTTGGTCACTGTGATAAACGTTTGATAAAATTATGTTCCTCATAAAAAATGGTGTATCTATAGGCTTATTGAAAAGTTTGGGAAATGGAAAGCCTGTTCTTTTACAATAAATCAATTTGTTGTGCCAAACGTTTCGGTACAATTAATCATGTATCGGTACAGTAAATGCCTTGGTACGTACTGGTAAATACTATTAGACATCAAATAACTTGTGTCATATTTTCTTGTAGACCCCTGCATCACCGTGTCGTTCGGCAGCTATGAGACATTTATACGCAACATTCCCGAAGATACTCCTGTCGGTAAGTTCTGCTCTAAGTAACATTCCGGAGGATATTCCTGTCGGTAAGTACTGTTCCAAGTAACATTCCCGGAGATACGTCTGTCGGTAAGTACTGACCCAAGTAACATTCCCGAAGATTCACCTTCCGGCAAGTACGCTTCCAGGTAACATTCCCGAAGATATGCCTGGTAGTGAGTACAGCTCCAAGAAACATTCCTGAAGATACACCTGTCGATAAGTACTGCTCCAAGTAACGTACCCGAAGATATGCCTGATGGTGAGTACTACTCCAAGAAACATGCTTTTGTAACAGTCCTGATTTTTAGGGTTGACAACAAAACCAAGACATCTAGGGTTCGTAACTTTATTCAACCAAATATAAATGTCGAATACAAAGCCTTGTAATAATAAATACATACATTAATTGTATAAGACTTAGTATTTCTATAAGTAAAATATATGAAATATAAGTAATCTACTCTGTAAGTAAATCTCCCTAAAGTTCAAATGACATGAACTCCTATCGAGCCATAACATTGACCTGGGCTACGCATTTCAGTACGACATACATTACGCAGACAACTATCTACATCAAATACGCAAAGCATGTATATGTTTCATACAAGAACATTCTGCAAGGTGTTCTTCACAATAAATAAGAAACTTCTGCTTGCAAATGACTTTCATCGGCTAAACACTTTTTGTTTTAAAAAGGTACGTTGTAGCGGTCTTTAGGTCCTTATGATACTGACAGGGAACCAGTTTATGAACCAAAATAAGCAGCTCGCAATGAATATTCATAAATATCGGGGCGTGCTAATGTATGTGACCTATATAGTTTTGTAACTAGCCTCAGTGCCTGAGTCGGAAACTTGGTAATGTTCAAGGCTATATCTGATCATTTCATGTTAACTACCCGTTTTCATACAAGCAAGAAAAACACGAAGAACACTGTTGTATAATATTTAAGAGGTATATTTTTTATCTCGTGTAAATCTAGAACTATGACGCTGTGGTGGTGAACACGGCGAAGATCTGCTGGATTATTTGGCGTATTGCAAATCATATGCAAATTTTAAATACAGAAATTACGTGTGCAACAAGTCGATAACACTATTACCAAAATGTCACATACCATTTTAAATTTTAAAACGTCTCATTCTTAATTCAGTACTTTTTTTATTAAGAACTCTACCAATCATCACTACAATATGGCCATGTGTGTACATGTACCATATTTTAAGTACAAAAGGGACTTGTGGTAAGGAATTGGAGTGGTATAAAAGACCAGAACTTCTATCAGCGTAAACGACAGGAAATAAGTGTTCTTATATGAAAGTTATGAGGTTGGGGTTAAATTGTTTTGGCTCAAGCCTACGCTACTATATCACTCAAACTTCCTGATATTAGATCTTACCGTTCCTACTTGTAAGCCCGAAACAATTTACTTGTTACACGGAATGTTCTAGACTTCAGATAAAACAGCTCTCCTAATTGGAAAAGAGAAACCCATTATTAAAGTCCGCTGTTTTATGTAACTGTCCACGGTCCGTCTTCATTACGGCTTTGTGTTTGTATATTGCGTGTTTTTAACCTTCGTCTGTCATTGGTGAAGACAAATTGCCTAATACATCGCGAAAGTCAGATAAACGCTTGGATCAGACCAACTTTATTTATCACCGTCAAGCTTCTCATCGACTTAAGTTGTCAACATACATCTAATGTGGTTATTGTTATTCTGAGTTTTGTTCCAAATCTCAAGATAGAAAATGTGATGATTTTGATAGATTGAGAACGCTTTATAACCTTTCTTAAAGTGATTGATCTTCAAATTTTTGAAATGTTCCCTCTTCTTCATGGCTAAAAAATGATTTTAAACGTTTTGATGAATTTTTCTGTCAGTGAAAGATTTGATTTCATTACAAAAAAAAAAGAATTCTCAGTAGAATTTTGTCTTGATACAGATCAATGCCTGATTTATCTCTTTTTGTTAAACATTCTATCACGTATTGCCAAGGTAGTCAAAGAACTTTAACCTTTCATTAGCCGACATCATTGAAGAACCAACTTCGATCAGTGTCATATTGCTTACTTTTTACTCAGTTTTGTCAAAAAGATTACGAACGTGTAAATATAGACCCTACGAATCTATTTGCAGTTGTTTAAGAACCATCATAGATTACCTTATTTCAATCCCAAATGTTGTACACACAAAGAGTTTAGAACAGTTTAGTTTATTGTACTTTTGTATCGTTTTGTGTATATGCTTTAGTTGCAGTTGTACACAGCTATTCTTCCTTCTTTATTTTAGAGACAGTGTGCTGCTAGAGCTGTTCTCACAATCTGAGAAAAAAAAACAAACGATTTCCGGAATAAAACTGGCACCTTAAACTCGTAACCAGATGAAGGATTTTGACTGTTCTATTTACCTTAATTACCTCAATTGAAACTGCCTCTCTTTATTTCCTTTTTGATGCCTGACTAATGTTAAGCCACGATTGTTCTAAGCTTTATTCTTTCCCTCAAGACACCACTGATACGAAACAATTACGCTATATAATTCCTTTCCTTTTTAGGCTCTGTCATCGGAATCCTGGATACCACGGGGACGGATGATGAAATTATCCTACACTCTCCTACCCATGAATACTTAAGATTAGAATTACCATCCAGGAATATAACATTACAGAGACAGTTAGATACAGATCAAGGATCCGGTTTCCTGACAATGAATGTGCCGTGTACACCGAAGAATCAGCCATCATCTACGGTAGGTCAACGATGTTATGAAATTATCGTGAATTCTTAAAAAATATGGCATTATGATTGAAAATTAAACAACACAAAATTTAAAAGTTTGTCGGTAATTTATTTATAAGTATTGCACTTGATGGATGAAATATTTTCATAATTACATTTTTTAATCATTATTGTGCATATTTATATATCTTAAAATCGTGATAAAAGGCTCTGTGACAGGAAGCTTGGTATATATGTGTATACTGTAACAGAAAGCTTGGTATACATATATATATTTATGTATGTATGTATGTATACTGTGACAGAAAGCTTGGTATATATGTGTATACTGTGTCAGGAAGCTTGGTATATGTGTGTATACTGTGACAGAAAGCTTGGTATATGTGTATACGTGTTACTTGTATACATTTATAGATACGTACATGTACCATATCATACCTTGGAAAAATTGTACAAACTATTTTGGTCATTTCGGTTCACTTGACCACATCATACCGAATGAAAGTTCAATAAAATGCTTTTATAATAAAACTTATTGTATGGTCAATTCCTGATGTTATAGGACGTTTTACTACACATGATTAGAGGATGGTCAAATAAAACTGTTATTTGATCACTTGAGAAACTGTCGTTTCAATAGTTTATGTTATATCAAATTTATCAACAGAACGCGTTATTCCATGGTATCAAATAGTGTGGAAATAAATGTAGTTAAGTCAACAGAATACATTTGTTTTATTACATTCTGTTCATATTTAGTGGTTAAAATCTTAATACAAATTTTGGTCTCATTTCAAGAGATGAAGTGTTAAAATATGTCATTTACTACCAGAACTTACATGTTTTACATTAAACTATAATGGGAAATACGTGTTTCACCTCAAACAGGGAGAAAAGTACCAAAAGTAATTGAGTACGTGTCAGTCAGCTGTGAAATGACAGCTCTTAATGAGGTTTAAATGTGCACGGAAAACATAGTTTTAACTTGTATGATGGATGAAAGTAACAACAACTTGGAATACGTTCTACAACTGTTTTTTCCGGTCTGTAAATTGATCGCATCTGTGATGACATATGCTTTTTCAATATTTTTTGATACTTGTATGAGAGGATAGGGACATTACCAAAAATGTAAAATTTAACTGTATCTGATTTTGAATGATTTATTGTTGAATGGTTAAATGTCCGTCCGATATGACTGAGCCACTTGAATTTTGAATAATTTATATTTCCTTTAGACAACACTTACGTCCTTCCCTCTGTCTCCTCTTGCATTAAAGACCTTTGTCTCCTGTTGCATTTAAAAGCTCTATCTCCTCTTGCATTAAAGACCTATCAAAATGTTTATCATTTGTAATTTCGATCACACAGGTTGATGTCACTGTTCGAGTACTCCTCGTTGATGTTAACGACCATGCGCCTACATTCTCCAAAACCGTTTATACAGTCAATATTAGTGAGGTAAACGATTGAATATATAAAAAGTACAACTTGTCATAACAAATTAAAGTAAAGTGAAGTAAGATTTTTACACAGTTAGCATTTAACAGAAATAGAAATCAGTTTTGAGCTTTTCCGAAACATTTCAATTTTGATACTTTGCAAACAAAATCAATCATACATGTGCATGTATTGACTTCCTTTTCTAGAATAGTGCAATTGGAACCACTGTTTTCAAAGACGCAAGTGCAACAGACGGCGACAAGAAAGGAGTGGGGAACGACATCTTTTCTTACAGTATATTACCTGGGCAATTTTCGGTGCGTTCGTATATTAATTAAATCTCTAAAACAATATTTTAAGAATCCTAATGAGTTGTTACACTATACAATGAAATAAGTTTTTGCTTCATTATCTGTCTAGACAATCCCAATTGTCTGTTCGCCTGAAGCTGCAAGTACCATTCTACATAAGAAGCATTCAGGATCTTAAACATTTGAAAATAGTATTATTGATGATGTCGACAGCATATCTAAAAACAGCTATTACACCAACGTTTTCTAATTTCTAAAACCTGTATTTCAATTCAAATGGTGGTAGTGAACAGACAGTGGAATTTATATATCCCATTCCGGGATGCGGTTTTTCAGCGAGGGTAAAGTTGTGTCATTGGCTAATTTTAGGGTTGGCTTGTACTCACGTATCATAAGGTTATACAACTATGTCTTCCGTAATAATTCATTTTGATCAAACTTCATAATAATCATTTCCTATTTTACATCATATTACTTTGCCCTCTCTTCTTGGTATAAGTACTACTACAAGACTTGCTCAGTTACTTAGTCCTCTTCAGCGAGACATAAAATCACAACTTTCTCTCCACTTTGGATTGTCATGTGGCTTTGCGAAATGCCAATTAAAAAATCTGTGAAGCTCCTCCTCCAGTTTTACTGTACTTATGTTTTTAAGAGGCGTAGTTTAGGGTTGAGAGATGTGTGAAATATACTTCTTACATGTAGCTCAGGGTTTTTTTTCCTTTTATGTTTCAAGCATTAAATTCAGTATCATTTATAATTTGTATATTGTTTTTTCTTTTAACTATGGTTAAATATGTGATGTGGGAGGGGATTGTAAGAGTAATCAAACAACGAAGATTCCAGCGGGAATCAAACAATCCAGGGAAAACAGACACACACACACACAACAATCCAGGGAAAACACACACACACACAAACAATCCAGGGAAAACACACACACACAACAATCCAGGGAAAACAGACACACACACAGCAAAGAATTAATAATAACCAACATAGTAGGTACAAAGAAACAAAAGTAAATGAGCTCCACTAAAAACTGGGAGCATGGATCAGATGTACCGGTAGGGTAAGCGTCATCAACTTTTCTAGAAACACCCGCCAAGTTGCCTATAAAATGTCAAGTTAGGGGTAGACAGAAGAGGAAAGGAAACTATTTTTTTAATTTAGTATACTGTTATTTTTTATTGTTTTTCCACCACGACGAATATCTTGACTTAAAACGGTTAATTAAAATTTCTAATTCTGCCATTTAATCAACCCCAACCTCGACCAAAGTTTACTCCCCCCCGGCCGAATTATAAGTACATAAACCTTTTTGTTTCGCATTTCAGGAATATTTTGAATATGAGTATCCATTATATCCAATTATAACATTGAAGAAAAAACTTGATTTCGAACAGATACAACAGATGGAAATCCAAGTTATGGCAAAGGTCTGTATAATAAACTGACTCAGTATATTTACAGAGGGTATATCAATTGAAAAAAATATTTCAGCACAAATGGACATTTGTCATCATTTTTCTACAGATAGTTTGTAAATGTATATGCATGCTTCATAGTTGACTGTGATATGATTTATTCTTTGGGTCTGGTCAGATTTAGATATTTTGAAAATATTTTAAAAATGTTTATTTAAAATTGTTAAATGCGTCGTTGAACTTTTACTAACAGAGTAAAATGCTTGAATCCATGTCTAAGCATAACTTGGAATAGTCATTCATAGTAAAACCTATAACATCTGTCATGCGGCATATGTTTCCGGTTAGGCCTTATACCTTTGGTATTTTATGTCTATCTAGTATGGCTTATTATCTAACGGATGTTTTTTTACCTGTTACATTGTATTTCCGGTAATAAGCGGTATCGTGATGCCTGTGAGCGAAGGCAGTTCGATTATCAAGGAATATCTGGGAAACTGAAATTCCTATTTGTTTATTGAGGGAAAAAACAAATTAATGAAGTAAAATACTAAAAATCTCTAAAAAATCTAATTAAAAACTTGATACGACAATCGTGTAAGTGTATTAACTGTTGGGATTACAGATGTCGTTCAACCATATGGTTATTTCGTGATAGTGGCAAATAATTTAAAACCAAGGACCAAGTTGCATATATAGATGTCGCATAAACGAATGTAACGGAGTTATATTTGAGGATAAAAGAGATATCAAAATTGAAAAGAATTTTTATTATACTTTTGTAATTATTACATTGGTCAATTGTAAAATGTCACGTTTTTACTTTTATTTTCTGGTTTAACTTGATGTGCGTACATGCGCGTTCCTTTATGTTAAAGGTTACATAAAAGGTTATGTAAGTGAGGCTACGGGCTGTTTTGTATAAATTCCATATGTGCAGACTCGGAATGCTCAATCGGTTTTTACTTCGTATTTTCAACTTTTGTTTAATTTTATTTAATTCTGTTGATTATTTGTAGATATCGTTGTTACGAGGTTTACATTCAGTATTTGTTGTATAAATTTTGTCTTATTCTTATAACTGTTTAATGTATATAATTGTTATTTCTGTTCTGTTAAAAGGACCAACCGGAGCGAGGACAGAGTCTAAATTCGACAGCCAGGCTGAAAATAAACATTATAGACGCTGATGATCTGAACCCATCATTTCAACATGACCACTATCATGGGACTGTCAGTGCGAATTCACTCCCGGTAATTTGACATTTCGCTTTAATTTTTAAACGGTATCTGACTAATCAGGACAGTTTATGAATTTATAATTGGGTTACAACTGATAGGTTTGTGGAATAATAGAACTTGTATTACCTTGTAATTATGTTGGAGCTGTTTTACAGATAGAAAAAAATCGAACTATTTAGCTTTAATGGATAACCATGGACTAGACAAAGTTTTTTTTAATAAATCTGAGGTGTAAAGTTATTGCAATGAGTCATTTTGAAATTCAAAAGCTGCAAATTATTGCAACGTAACTTTCTGGCTTTTTTAAATTAAACTTTTTGATAGAACATTGCGAGTTAACATCGTACGCGTTTTTAGATATATTATCTATAATATATTATGCCGCCCGTTTGTGTTACAATATACCGGAAATAATGAACCAAATGGAAGCGGGATGTTTAGCGCGTTTTACATTTTAAAACCTGGTTTTACCCACCATTGCTGTCAGAAATGCATGTACTAACTTGCATGTCAGGAACATTACGATGATTTCTAACTTTCCGGTTTTTTCCTGATTGTGCTATGTGTTGCATGGACTTTCCTTTTGAGTTTTCCATTTGTCTATTTCCAAGATTTATCAGTTTGATAATTTTGTTATTACCCATCAGGTGTACCCCCCTGAGTTACTCAATATTAGAGGATGACAGAAATCTACACGATCAAAACTTTTAATTTCAGGGCACTGAAGTCCCTCTTCAACCGTCGACAGTCACGGCGTATGATCAAGACACATTGAATGCTTCGATCCGATATGAATTAATAGGTAGGATTATGTGTACAAGTGATAGATGACTCTCTTGATAAGTTCACATTAGCGTAGTTGGTCAAAAACTACCCTAGGCCTCACGGGAGTGAAGTTCTATTATCACTTTCAAAACTCTCAAGGTATTTTGGTTATAAAGACCTTAAACCGCAAATTGCCAACTACATCGTCATTTTCATGTTTTTTATTTCATTTTTGAAGTTGGTTCTTATTTGGTAGAGTATTCAGAGAGTATAGAGTATTTTATAACCTCCGTGAATATGTATTGTCATTTTTGTGTAGATACTAAAGGAACTTTCACCATTAACAACCATACAGGAGTTGTCACAGTCAACTCACAGCTGGGTAGTGACACAAGAAGAGTTATGATAGTGAAGGTATAGTTAATTTAGTCTTTTAGTAGCAGAGTGGAACCAATTTATTTCAGTTCTTTAATATATTTTATTTATGTTTTGCATATTATATACATGAAAACTTGTATGCCATACCGGTATTGTTTAATTGAGTTAGATCTAAATCAAAAGGCGTTTTTATATACCGCTCACATTAAATGTAAACATTTGTGAACGTAAATACAAAATCACCATGGTAAGTATATCCGCTATCACCCTGGTGAGTATAACCACTATCACTCAACCAAATTTGAAACATTACATAATTTCTAATTAAACCATTATAAAATACAAACATTTGTTCAAAATCAAATAATTCTCAACTAAATTGTGTGGGCTTAACGTTAAAGAAAATGTTTCTAGCTTTTATTTGACAAATAAATGTCTCTGCAGTTTTAAAGAAATGGGAATTGTGATAAAAGTTGTGGCTTCTATTGAATGCTGAGTTTTATTGGTCTAAGAAGTTTCTATATCTAGATAATAAATATTCTCCCATCCAAAGATACATTTTTGTAATTATAAAAGACAGCTGTACTTTTCAGAGTTCTCAGACCGACGCGTTAATCAAACGATACGTGCTTCTATACAAATATGTAATTGAATTTTACACCTATTTTGTACGTTATTACTTGATTGATACATAAATTCATCTTTTCCATTTACTTCAATAATGCAATGTGTCTGGCTGTCGTGAAGTGTGTTCTGTCTTATTCTATTATAAAGCTTTGATGCTCAGTTTAACAAATCAGACGTCGTTTGACGCTATGAGTTTTCTTTGAAATGAAGTTGCCATTTTCATCATTTTTGCATTGTCTTGTCTGTAACATTGAACTTTTATTATTTTATCGAATGCCATTTAGATTTTTTCTCGTAAAATTTTCATTTATTGTTGTTATTTGAAGATTTCAAGATTTAAGATATTTTATTTTTTTACGATAGAAAAGCAATTTATTACTATACTGAATTAGCTACAATTACTTATAACACGCTAAAAATATTATTCCATAAAACATTATCATGTCTTTATGCTGATAGAATCCTCGAACAAACAACAAATATTTACAATAAATATATGTGACTTGTGCTACAAAATTGTGCATTCAGTTACCGGAAGTAGAGCATGCATTGTTTTGATTTTATAACATTTAAGTATGTGCGTTTATATTTAGGCTGTTCAAGTGGACAATTTATTTAGATGGTGTATTGCAACATTGACCATAAACATCACAGGAGCAGTGAAACCACCAGAACAGAACGACACACTCCATTTTCAATTCCAGCAATACAAAGTTTATGTTTCAGAAAGTGCACCTGTCGGCACAGTTTTGAAAAGACTACATCCCATGGGACATGTAACGGTATGGATTTAAACTTTGACTCTCGATTTAGTCATTATAGCTTTCGCTGAAATGTGGGCATGCGATATTGCAACAATACATACTTACTTTACAGACCAACAAATTTAATATATTTATCAAAAGTAAAGTAATACCCATTATCTGACAAACCGTTTACGCCATTTACGCTTACTTCAGTTCAACATGTAGCTTTGTATGGTTACATCATTTGCTACAAGTTTGGATAAGATTCAACAGCAGTAAAAACCGATCCAGTCTTTTATTAAAGTTATGTAACATTGTTTACGTCCGTCAAGCCATGATCTAATGTCTATGCATCATTATCCATCACTATTACAGCGATTTAAATCACAATTCATCTTTTTCCCCATATACATCAAGTATTGAGAATATAAAATAATCACCTAGGTCTTGAAAAGCCGATTCATCAATTAATAAATTACATACTGGTTCTTAATGTACAAAATGAAAGATTGTCGCCAATACCTACTAATCATAAAGTATTCTATTATCAGGGAGCATCTCTATCCTTCAAAATAGTAGGAAGTCAAGACGAATTTCAAATTAATTCAAGGTAATTTACAATATATCAATAATTTATTACTTACCATGGATCATGACTTGTAAGAATATACATTTTCATAGATTGTTAATAAGAAGAATTGTCACTGGCTGCAACAAAGTGTAACATTCTGTTTCAGTGGAAAATGTTTAGCTAATTATTTTTAATTTGGGTACTTTATGTTGCCAAAAAATACACATAAAATTTGACAATGTTAAGAACGCCTTATATTTATGATTGAATAAAAAAGTACGACTTTGTAAGTTGGGGAAATGAATGTTTATTAAAAAACTCCACCACACTTGCTTTCTTGTGCAGAAACAAAAAAATACAACATTCTATTATTTTCCTAGTTTAAAAATTTGAACTATGATTTCCTTAAAATTGAAAAGCAATTTTCTTAAATCTCGTTGCATGAAACCACATTTAGATAAGCCATAACTTAAAATACTTCATTTTAGCGGGGATTTAATGCTTCAAAAGCCGTTAGATTACGAACAACAGAAGAGTTACCAAATAACAGTATCTGTCACAAACGGAATAAACGTAAGTACAATCCAAACTCAGGTCTAAGTTCATATTCAAGGTAAATTAGATCGTTTGTGCGTGCATAGGTAATTTACTCTAATAATGGATTCAAACACTGATCATCTTCATGAGGAAAAAATACAATAGTTGCAGCTGAAGATGAAGGTCATTTCTTCGATGTAATTACAAATTTGTGTTAAATACAAACATGCCAATATATATGACACATGTTTTTAGGCTGCCTATACGACAGTGACTTTCTCTGTCACAGACGTAAATGACAACAGCCCAGTTATAAAAACGCCGTCAATAACCGTCACAACTGAGCGAGTGACGGGAGCTGCATTAACCATTATTGAGGTATGTTTATTTATTATTTGATTAAGCTGAAATTGACAAAGGCATTGAACGGAGATATTGATGATATAACATTTTGTATTTAACTAAATATTATTTGATTTTGTATAATTTCTCCTTCATCAAATAAACGAAGTAAATAAAACTCTGAGGTCTGCCTTTATTTTGATCATCTAGAAACAGATACAGCAAAAGATAAACTCTAAAACAATTAAAAAAAAACAAAACAAAAAACAAAAACTCGACGACTTTTCTTTCCATTGCATTGTCAATTTTCCTTCCCTGTGCTAGAACATTCCAGCCGCTGCAGTGTATCATACTATCTACACTAGCTGAAAAGCATTTGAGTTTAAATAATCTTTGACTACGATTTTTCCGCAATTCTGACATAAACTCTATGAAATGATATTCCCGTGATTTTCAAACCAGCCAAGTTTATTAGTTTTGAGTAGGATTTAAATGAATTTCATGTGTAATGTTATTTGCATGTTATATTGTGAAATACAGATATATATGTAATAAATATGTAAACATTCTTTTACGTTAGCTATATTTGTATTTCTTCACATTTCAAAACATCGATCATTGTTTAAAAGCCAAGCAAATGGTGCTGCAACAGAATTTTAAATTTTATTCTGTTTTATGCTACATCTCTCCGTTTCTAAGCCTTTAAAGATTGAAAATATATCTTGTCTGAGAAACAGTTAACGTGACATTATCAGAGTATATGCAAACTTTCGTTAAGTATGTTAAGGTTTTACCAATGTATTTCTATAGGACTATAGTTCTGTTATTGACTATAAAATTTAGGCCTTACAATGTATGCCTATTTAGACTAATAACGACAAATGATTAACTGAAGTATTCGTTCACATGTAATTGAATAATTATTTTCATGACTTTACATAGAAATAAATTGTAAATTTCCCGCAATTTTAATTAAGGTGTCTGATGACGATGAGAATTCCTCATTTACATTCCGGCTTTTGAGTTTCACAAGGTAAGTTTATGTTGAATTCTGTGTTTATATTTATGTATGCGTTTTACAATATAAACTTATAAATGTGTGGAGGAGCCTTGTGCGTATAGTAGTATAAGATTAATTTAATAAACATTTTTTCCTATATTCATGTGTATCCTTATACTTTTTCATAAGGTGATGAAAATCATTGATTCGATCTTCATTAAAATATGGCAAACGATTGAAATATTGAAATACTGACTGCATATACATGTACTTGAAAAGTGCAAGGCTCGTAAATACTTTTGGAGATGAAACGTTTTAAGTCCGTCAGAAAAAAAAAAAACAATTTTGATACGAAGCGGACGACACTCTGGCACCTTTAAAATACTGCAACGTTTGGAACTTATAATAAAAAAGGTTCTAGTCAGAGAGTGTATAGTATACACCAAGTTATTGCAATTTGACGTTTAAAATATGCATGTTTTAAGTATAAATAAGAAAATCTTGTCTCAACATTGCTTTGTCTTCCCAAGTATTTAAGTTTTCTAATGTGCTTCTTCCAGTTTATTTGCTGTTGATTCCAACGGAGAAGTAACGATTATTGGTAGAGAGGAAGATCTCATAGACGATAGATATGTTCTTACTATATCTGTAAAAGATAATGGCAATCCGGTTCGCGAGAGTATCGCCATTGTTAATGTAAATTTCCCAGCTACATCGAAACCTGTAGCCAAGGCAACCGTCATGACAGAAACCAACGATATTTTGGCAATTGGTCTAGGAGTGGTGGCAGCCGTTCTGTTTCTGGTTGTTATTTTGTTGATTGTTTATATAATCAGAAGGTATGTAAAACGTTTTAGGTTTTAACTCGACATGAGGTATTAGGTGTATTATTGCCATCATTGTACATAGTCAGGAGGCACATACAGTGGATATCATGCACAACTTTTTGTTCCAAAGAAATATAAATCGAAACGAAGACGTGTATGTAAACAATACGTAAAAGTAAAAACATCATTAAGGTTGTTTTTTGTTAAATCTTCACTTTGATGTTATTTGCATGATATAATTTACAGACTTCCTTGGATTTTCATTTCTGCAAAATAAGTAAGAGAAATAGATAAAAACAGTTTTAGTAACTTTGAAATTTACAAAAGTATTCAAATATAATTTAAAAAATAATGATTCAATTTTAAGGCGTCTCTATGCTGCTGAACAGTTAGACAAAGTTAAACACAACAGAGGAATGAACCCCCGAGGTTTGACGTACAGACCAGGAGATCCGTCTCCCGCACCTTCCCATTTTGATCTGAAATTCAATGGAGACTTAGAGGAGACCTCTGAGATTGATGGATCAACAACGATACAAGATAATCCGTTATCGGACCATCGTTTTCGATATGGATACCCAAATATAAACGGTGATATCGATTTAGAGGCTGGCGATGAAGAAATTCATATAGACACTGCAGTTGTTCCATTCGAAAGAGACGATTATTTCAGAGCAAGTGGGCGAATGAAAACATTCGGTGGGGGTCATGAGGAGTGCAACAGTAGTGATAATAGCTACGCAAGTGATAGTACGGGTGACAGTAACAAGGGTCTGATGAAAAATCTCAAAAAGCAGGCGTTAACAAATGGTTCGGAGAAAATAGGGGCAGTTAACAGGATACCATCGTATATGTCAGATGTAAGTGTTCTTTCTTGAGGCATTTTAATGGTTTTAAATACGGGCATGATGTATTGGTAAATATGTTCAATACGTACAATGATTTACAAAATACTTAATTATTTCCCCGTAACTCTTGTCACATGAAAATACCGGTTATTTTGTTTGGTGTACATTTAATGCCTGTTTATATTTTTTATATGATTGTAGAGTTGCTTTACGAAATCTTGACTTTTTATTGACCGATTTTTAAAGGTAGTAATGAAATCCTCGAATATATAATGGATATTTATCGAGAAAAATTCACGCATCGTTGCTAAAGGCTTGATCTTTGTCATTGATATTCTGTTTTATTTAGGAATTGTACTATATACAAATATATTTGTTTTTTCTCTTTTGCTGCTGTTGTATTCCTCATTCTTTGGAGCCAGGGCATCAGTACAAATTTAAATATTTTCTTAAAAAATATCAATTTAAAGCACTTTTAAACCACGTCTACTTGAATAGAATTACCTTGTCTTTGCGTGATAATTGCTTAATTTGTGAAACTTGAGATCCAAATTGTGTAATTTTCTAATTATTTACGTGTAAAAAGCAATTCTCCAAACATCAACATGCCCTTAGTTTTGAGCATGGTGACATGATAATGAAGCCAGGTGTTGAATAAAAACCGCTAGTCAAACAACTTTTCTAGAAAGTTACAGCTGATATTAGGTATTATGTCATCCCTAGTTCCTTTTTTAAAAAATTATTAGTTCGTTTTCCAATTTTGCACCTGAGGTGCACATTTTGGATGCATAAAATGTCAGCTCTGATAACTTTATTGCTCATACTGATGTTTTTGCAACATAAATGCCATGCGCAAAATATCAAAAACGTATTACTGTGCTTACATACAACAAAAGATTACCCATACTTGAGTTAAAAAATG
The DNA here is from genome assembly GCA_037379345.1 of Perna viridis. Lineage (NCBI taxonomy): Eukaryota > Metazoa > Mollusca > Bivalvia > Mytilida > Mytilidae > Perna > Perna viridis. Next base: position 70,202,427 of record CM074512.1, on the reverse strand, counting down.
CAGATATTTTAGACTTTTTGCATTGTCTTTTATTTTTTACCTTACAGAGTGTGTTAGAAAGTAGACTTGGGCAGAAACCTTCAAAGGAAAAGCCAGAAATTACAGTTTACTTCTGATGCATTGTTGATAGGTTTGATATTGTGCAATAGAATCATTCCGATATTGACATAACTTAAATATTTAAATTTATTTGAATATCTGATTACGCTATGAATATTCATCGCCATGCTTGATCCAGGTGCTAAATTTGTGATAATGGTATATCATATCATTAAGTTGTATTAGGTTACTTGTTTTATCTTAGATATAATTGTTTGTTTGGTTAAGAAAATGTGAGATGTCAGTTTCATGACGTTTGTATTATTGCTCAGGTGTTTGGCAGTATGTTTTAATTGTTTTCCCATTATTTTTTTTTGTTTTGTTATTAAAACTGGTTTTGTATTTTGCGTAATTTCATATTAAATAATCTTTATCTATTGATTGATATATTTTAGTAAACATATTGAGTGGTATTGCTATTTGAAATAGATCTGTTTCTTTTAAATGCTGTCACTTCTCGTGCCGTTCATGATATTTCTGCAGATTTTATTGCATGTTATTTCAAATAATTCATAACAACATAGAAATCCTGTCATTTAGCATAATAATAACTGAATGACAATATCATGAATTTATGTATCGATGTGTTACGTGATAAGAATTACGTCAATTAAAGTACTAATGACATAAAAAGCTATACAAAAGGTCTGCTCCTAGCAAGACGTTATTGTAATACGTGAATTTCAAGACGCTTTTCATGGTTGGTTCAATTCATTTTGTCACATTGTGTTTCCGTATTTATTTTACGGAGATGGATTAATCTAAAGAACGGTTGAAAAAAACTTCTTTGGACAATTGAAATGATATTTAAGATATAACTTAGCGATCGCTGTGGAAGTATGTTCGTGTTTGATTCTTGTGTCAAATTGATTATTTGTGTTCCCACTACTTAAATTGTTGATTATGTACAAATATTTATGAATTAAACAGATAATAATATTATTTTGTAATAAACTCTATTATTTAAAAATAATTGTTTCGATTTCTTATTTATAACGTAAAACCAAAAAGATGCTTATGTTTTAAGCTATGGACGAGTGTAATCGTAATGTTTGAACTCACGTAGTTAGCGTTTTTTATTTCCTGTTTCATTCATCATACAAGAAAAGCAAATTTATCATTACAGCAAATGTGTGATCAAGTATGAAGGACTGACCTTTCGCAACTTAGATGGCAACAATGGTATTCAACTTCACTGTCCTTAAAGTTTACATTAGGTGCTTACTTTTCTTAAAGTCAATCCTAAGAGTAATCAAGGGAACCACGATACTAGCGGAAATCAAAAGAATGTAATCCAGGAGCAAAGACCAGACGTGCAAAAACAGACACACAACAAAGAACATAAAATAAGCAAAATAGTATATACAAAGCAACATAAGTAAAAAGCAATTCGGATTCTACTAAAACGGAGAATGGGCCGGGTGGTACGATAGGGTAAGCATCCTCTGCTTTTCTAGAAACACCCATAGAGGTGCTCAAGAAATGTCAAGTCCGGGGAAGACGAAATATGAAAGGAAAACTAATTGTTGAACAAATCGGTTCTCATGGTGCAGATGGATTCACCGCAACGGTCCAAAAGTTCATGATAACGACCACAAAACTTCTGTATGACTTCACTCTTGCAGCCACATAAACCTGTTCTAGAAGCCTAATTGTAAGAAGTCTAGCGCGAAGTGACGGCCAGCTCTGTCATAACGTATGAGTGTGATATGTAAACTCCTTGTGCAAGTGATGAAGGGATGTTGCCATAGATGAAAGGAAGGTTGAGAATACGTAATGAAAAGTCACCGCGTTTGTTTTATGGTTTGGTCAATAGTTTTCCTTTACCATCGATCTCTGAGTGTAGATCAGGATATGAGGCTATCTTCACAGTGTCTGTAGTATACTTTACCTCAAGTGCTTTGTGTTGGGGTCGCAATGTATAATACCATGATTGTTCATCGATAATACGTTATCTATATAGCGGAAACTGCGATCAAAGGATCTGGCTAAACGATGTTCCTTCGTATGGTTCAGATCAGTTATAAAGTCAGCCTCATTAGAATGAAGGAATGGTGAGTGGAGGAGCACAATTTGTTCCAACTGAAATGCCGACCTTTGTTGAAAAACGCATCCACCATACAAATATGTTGTCGATAAAAAATTCCAGCATTTTGAAAACATCTATATATTTGGAAGATGATTTGGAATCGTTTTTTACAAAGTATGAGGAATCTCTATATATCTTAATATCTGATAAAAAACTAACCGGTAGATATGTCACCTAAAAAAACATGTATGCTTATAATGTACTATACAAAATGTAGCACATGCCTAAACAGAGTCTACAGGAAAACATTCTTTGACAAGAAGTTGTGCTTCTATGGGTCCTTGAGCATTGGAATTTTGATTTGGGTGACTAAATTATTTGTATTTGTTTCACTTGTTTAACAAAACAGATAATGGAGAATATGACGACATCCTTATATCAAATATGATGATATATATACTTGTTATTAAAGATGAAAAATGTGCTATAAAAGATACATTTTATTCAGAATTCTGCCGGTAATACTTTGACAAGGGTCGAGTATGTGTAGTTCTCCTATTGCTTCTATTGAAAGCATTTGTTCTTTCAGTTTCTCTAACGGTTATATTTTGTTCCTTTTCTTCGATATTAGACTTTGTAACACTTGTGTTTGTTTTTGCCTTTTTATCACCAAATTCTCCACCTTCAATCAACCCTATTATTTCTGTGACATCGTAATGATCAATTGACCCACATCGATATGTAGGTGGTGTTAGTTGCAATGAGTTCTTTAAAGACTTCATATAGTTCAGTTTTTCAAGTATTTCCAAGTTAAGCTGAAAGAGAAGCTGATAGTCATTATGCTCATTGTCGAATGCTTTCAGACCAGTCTGAACTAATTCATTCATTGCACGTACATTTTTTCTACATAGTTCAATCTCACAACTTATCTTTTTCGAAGTTGTCTCTTTCATCTTCTGTAATTTTTCCTTCATTTGACGGTGTGCTTCGTCGATTTCCATTTTGATATGATGAACCCTTTCATCAATCATTTTATCAATTTCGTCTACACTTTGCTTATATACATGTTTTTCAGAGTGCAAATCTCTAACAAGTCTACTTAATTTGCTAAACCCTTCCTCTCGAATTGCGTTGAGATTTTGACTGAGTTGCTGTAGGGAAAGGTCAGCTTCCTGTCCGCTTCCGGTAATTATGGGCGCCATGATATTTGCGTAAGAATTTGGTAGACCGGGGTTAGGTTTGCTAAGACATCCGGTACCCGTCACTGAAAATGATGCATTTTTTCGACTCCTTGGTATTGGTTTTGGAAGATCGTCTCCGATTGTGTTTGGTGATTTTTCAAACACCATTTCATTGCCATCTTTAAACCATTCGGTCATCTGAAAATGACAGACAAACTAATGAGATTTTGTTCTCAGATCATACTGTAAAACATGATTTAAACTTGTCTGATTATAGTTTCCCCGATAATTACCAAAATTAATGGCGACTTCCTTTTGGTCGGTGGCAGATGAATATCGGATTAAACAACGTGATCGTAGAGCAAACTGAAGGATGAATGAAAGTAATAAAAGAAGTTAATTAAACCATGGAATTACAAATTAAAAAAAGAGAAAGTTATGACAAAAAAAGGACGCTGTTGATGGTGAAAAATCTGAGTATTACATTTAGGGTTTTTATAAGTATAAATCAATCTTACCGTGATATTTCACTGCACATAGGTGTATTATCAACTTTAAAGTATCAATATTTCCATTCCAGTGTCGTTCAAATCTATAACAAGCTTCGATAACTTTGTAATCTTGTTTAAAAGGTATTATTATTAAATTCAATACACATCTGTAGGGTATTTATTTTTGCCTTTATAAATGAACTTAGACAAAAAGGTACGAAGTTTTAAATCATTTGGCTGGGTAATTTATGTATGTAAGCTGAATTTAGATGGATTTTGGTCATTAGGAATTAATGGCTAGATTTTTAATTAGAGAGGTTATCAATAGATTTTCCCTATTCATGGCAGAAATTTTGTTGTAATTGCACATTTTTTTGAATTAACGAAAGTACGTGTTTATAAATGGCACAAACTAGTCTTAGTGCTTATAATTTTAATTCATTTTATATTGATTAAATAGCATGATAGCGCAGATTACATACAATTTTCATTTATTTTAATCAGAAAAGAAATTTTCTCAGGCGTTAAAATCTAATCTTACTGGACATTTCTAATTATTGAAAGTATGCGTTTATAAATGTTTAAAGTTCTCATATGTTTTAGTGCCTATCATTATCACTAGAGGATGCCTGCGAAATCACGGTCGATTGAGCAAAGTGTGGACACGGTACTGATTTGAAGAGTCCAAACAAAATGAGTAATCGTTGTAAAAGATCTACGACCATCTATCATACATCAATGGTGTATAGTTTAGTTCAAATTGCTTTAGTGATTTAATAGTTGACCATTAACCTTTCAAGGGGACTTGCTTTTCATTTCAGTCATAATTGTTTGGCTTTTTTGCGCGCAAAAATATGTACTTTTCTAATGCATGTAAACGAATTATTTTATTTCTTTTTTTATTCACATAACTTACTTTTTAACTTTTCCTTACCAAATTATCTTTTTTCCAAAGTCAGGATCGAAATATTTTTAATAACCAAAGAAAAAAAAACAAGCTCCCCCGGAAGTTAAATGGTCAGCAAAAGAGTAACCTTGATTCATTACTTTATCAAGAATTCTGCTTATGTTCACGTTATAAGGGGCCTTCTTGGTCTAGTTTGAGAGTGTTTACTTTTTTTATTATTATTATAACTTAGTTTGTTCCTTGATATCGGTTACTTTCAATGTACCGTGTGAGTTTTTTTCAGACGCACATATGTACTCCACAGCAACCCTTTTATACGTACATACAAATATGTGATCAACCTCCAAACTTGGACCTGTTCGTTCGTAATTTTTTATTGGTTGAACTGCGAGAAAAGTCGAAAGGGGGCTTTCTAGCATTTTGTCCTATTATTCTGCCAAATTTCCAGTTAGTTAACAAAGAATTACGCCCAATAATGCTTTCAAGTAGGTTATCAAGGTGGCCGCTTACTAACTCGAAAACATTTTTTTTTATTTAGCTCATTTTTGTGCTTAACAACTGTACAAAGTTTTGTTTATCAAATAGAAAACGTCAGGAGACGTAAAATGGTGAGGGATCCAGACTTAAGGCGCAGATGTTTACAAATAGAAGGAGAAGGTTCATTTCCACATCGTCTGAATATAGCTGAAATATTGCTGCTCGGACGTTAAACCCAACAAACAAACATCATTTCGACATGTTCTACGTCTTTCCGTGTCTGGACAGTTTGGCATCTCTGAAAAATGGTGGATGTCGTTTAATTAAGCAAAATAATGAACGTACAATACTCGTGTAACGCATGTACATATGATCCGGACAGTACGTCGATTGAGCCTGCGAGAAAGCGTATTATAACACACGGACCATCGACGGTCTCCGAATTGGGGATATTTCCCCAAAAATTCGCGTTTTCCGTAGAAAAAAAAGATTGTTTCAAAAACAAATTTAGGAAGTACACAACACTACATTTATATCTAATATCACAAATATATTCGACCTAGTATGGTTTCAGAGGAGGTGCGGCTCAAAGAAATCGGTCTCTTCCTTTAGTAATACACTGTATAGATTTATCTATCTTAGATTATCTACACGTACACTTTTAAATGTGTTTTTTAAAAAAGTTTTTTTTATATCTCAGAGACTTCGAAACTTATTGATTTTAAACCATTATATGATGTTATGCAAGTTTGAGGAACAGCAACAACCGATTGCATCTTTAACTCTCACATACACCTGTTACATTTGTACCATCACCAAGCAGGTACAATTTATTTGTTCTCCACCTGTTGACATATTGGATATTGTAAATAAATGACATTGCAACTTCTGTTTTATGTTAATGTGCCGTTTGTTTGTTTGTTTGTTTTTTAATATTATTTTTATTTTATTATTATTTTGTTTTTGTTTTTGTTTTTTTTTTTTTTAATAATTCTTGAAGGAATGTTAAATTGTATACTCTGCAATGGAACATACAGATTCAAACATTTTCAGCTATCAGTATCGCAATAGATGCTCGGGTGGATAAAGCGTTTGATTTAAAATTCCAATTGATGAATTCTTAACCACACACACACTAGCTGTATCACTGTTATATGGAAAACCTATTTTATCCAAAAGTGAACTACATAAGTATAAGTGCATGGTATTGTCGACCAAAAAAAAAACGCACACACTCAAAGCCAATATTTACCTATAGTTTTGGCATAAGCCCTGGTTAAAAGTATCGAATTTCTTTTCAGAGAAATGTCAAGTTACGAAAACGATTTGTCCCATGCTCTCACTGATCTTGTCAGTTTTCGTTTATTAAGATTGATTGATTGATCATTGTTTAACATCCTATGGTGGATATTTCATGCATTTCAGGAAGAGAACGATTGACCAATCGAACAGACCCTGCTTTGTACTAATCTGACAGGTTGAGTCTTTACTTTTTATTATGCTAGCTCACAAAAGCAACACCCGCAGGTAGACACCATAGTCGGTACATTAATCTGACTGCCAGCCATCAAACAAAGAAACAAAACGATTAAAAACTGGTCTATGAACTATTCTGTTTATTATAAACACATGGAATTATTTGTTTAAGTCTGGATTTTTTTAGTTGTACAATCTACACAAGGTCGGAAAGTTAATGCTTTGTAAATACTAAGTTTTTATAACATACATCATTTAGTAGGTACACTATAATAAAACAATGTTCCACATATCAGACAGTAATTGCGCATCAGACCCATTTTTTACACCTTCCTTCCACTGAATAATTGAAAGCTGAGAAAACATGATAAAAACAGGCAATTATCTAAGAAGAAAGATAGTCAATACAACATATACGTCCAGGAACCCCAGTTCCAAAACTTAACTGTTTCAGAAGGAAGTCTCTGCAAAGGGGATTTAATAAACTGAATCCTGACAATATTCAATGTATTTGGAAAAGTCATTTATATAGTACGACAAAGTGGACATGAATAAGGTTTGATCTTTCTGGTATTTTCAGTTCAGAAAAAAAGTTATAAATATATATCATGGCAATCAATGTAAAGAAGAGTGTAAGTACAGTGATGTTTTGGAATCATTGTTTGTTAGGAGTAAATCATTCTATTTACCAATTGCACCACATAAGCAATGATACAGTAAAAATCTAACCAACTTATTCAAGTTGTAATCTAGTAAATTGAAATATTGGATAATAATCACCAATTGTGAAAGTATCAAGGCTGTGTGGTGTCTTTATTAAATGATTGTTAAAAGAAATAAATTTTATGTATATAAATTTTAAACGCTTGCTTCAAATATTAATTATCACAAGCTGCAACACCCCTGCAAGCTCCATTGTTTATCCATTACTTTTTCGGTATGGCAACCAAAATTTTTTAAGCTAGCTAGCGTCCTGTTTTACTTATCATTCAAGCGACATCCATCAGTTGTATGAGTTATACTACTTTTAATTGACATAGTATTACATTAATCTCAACAAATGAATCTGTCGATAACATGGTAAATATAAAAATATCCCCAAGGTAAAAGCATTTAACACTTTTCTAGGAATACAGACTATTTGGCTTAAAGCTAGTAAACATTACATATGGCAAGACATCACGATTGAGTGCCACCATACTTAACTTGATATTGTTGAAGGTTTGGGAATATGTTGGAATACCAGAAGCAGTTTTCTTTTTTTTTTCAAAGTTATGGTTACCGATACACAGCTTTCCTATTTAATTTAAAGTCCTAGAAACATTTTAGGCTACTATTAAACTCCTGACCTTGTATAAAATACATGATATACTCATTGAATTTCTGCCTCTTTTGATGTCCACAATCACAGGAACAACAAAATAGGGAAACAAAGAAAAACAAAAAGTAGATTTCTTCAATGGGGGATATATTTACCTAACTACAAAAACTATGAACAAAGCTTTCTTGGTGATACCCCGCTCCACTCTAGAAATCTTATAGGAAACCCCAAAAAAAAGCTATTCAGATGGACAAATAAGATAGGAGTTGCATAATGGCATCAAGTGATAAAGAATGTGTGAAAGTTTCATCAAATTCATTTAGCAGTTTCAGAGGAGTTGGGAATTAGAACTGAGGACAAACAGCTGGACAGCATGATCACATTATAACTGTCTGTGCTTAATTTAACTCAAATATGCTGGTGTCAACTGGGAATTTATTTTATTTTTACCCATCTGATAATGCAGGTAGATGGAAATAAGGGTATCTTATTTTTTTCCTTTTTCTTTTGTTTTAATATAAAATAATAGTTTGGTCATATATTTTTTTCTATTCAACTACTGGTCATCAATAGCAAAGAAGTTCTGCAAAATGAACGTTCATGTGTAGCTGAAAAATGGCCAAATAGAGTCAGGTCAAAAGATTTTAATAAAGGAGGGGTGGGGGTTCCAAGCCATAATTTGCTAGGTTTTACCCAAATTTTGCACTAAATTTACAAAATTTTCAAAAAGGTGATTCTAAACTTCCTGGATTCACCACTGCCCAGGAATAACATGTAATGGGAGCAAAATCATCAAATACCATGATGATAGGATGAAAAGAGCTGTTTACCATACTATCAGAACACCTATAAAACAATGGTCTTTTTTTAATTTGATGTTTATTACATTTTATGTTAAAACCAATCTTCTGAAACTGGACATATCAACTGCAAAATAGAATTATCTCCTTTACAACCATAAAACAAATAATTATCTGTCCAAAATATCCGATTTTCATCATAGTTTTATAAAAATATATAGAGGTATAACAAGAAAAAAAGAACTAAAATTAGTACATGTTTATTTGTAATCAATATTTTTGTAAAGAATTTGTATACGCATAAAAATTTGTGTATGTACAAAACAAATTTAATAATAAAAATTAGCATATGCTGTAAAGTATTTTAAATGGCAAAAAGGAATGTAACCTTCATCAGTTTCAGTCAACATTCATTATTCATGTGACCAACTAATAAATGAGACAGCATAATTTAGAAATAGTATTACATGCATCACAATACATTCCTTGTGTTCTTGAGTACAGCAACACAAATGTCAAGACAGAGAAAACTTATTGTAAAACTGTCCCTTCATCATATTAAAGTATTCAAACTACAATTCAAATAAATAAATAAATTGATGAAACAATAGAAATATTTCCTTCGGCAGTAGTTAAAACTTGTGAAAAAAACTTACTTCAGTCAATGATATTATTGGAATGCTTTGTAACACAACCATCTTTTAACTGGAGGTATATAAATAGGAAAAAATACAACCTTCATAGATGAAAAGAAAATATTTCTACACATAAAAACTTGTCCAAATATTCCAGCACTTCAGTTGTGTAAAAGACCTTTCTTATCACACTAACATATAAATTATAAAACTGGAATTCATATTGAAGATATCACAGTTGAAAGACACACAAATGGATGGAACTGGTCTTTGACGGACATGACTAGCGTCTGCCACTCCTCACAGAACTCATTGTGCTGGAACTGCGAGAGCTAACTGGAGAACGAGCTCCACCTATAGAATAAAATAACCATTAGCAAAAGTAAAATCTAGGTAATGTTTAAAGCTAGTGAAATAAACATGCAAAATAAAAACTCTGGGCAGTTACAAAACAACTTATGAAACAAAAAAAATACAGTACACTGAAATCGTGCAAGTTTTGCCACAAAACCTTAAAAAATTCGGGAAACCAAGTCCTACAATAACCAGTCAACATACTACAATCAAAATCCTGGAATATATACTAAAGAAATCAAACATTTTAAAGATTTTACTTCAACCATAACATGCATATACATGTACTTGAGCATTGCTCAAATATTTCTATATAGATACCATCAAGATCCCTAAAATATAACTTCATTTTATTACACCTACCGAAATCAGCACCAATTTGGACAGGTGTTGGTCTGCCACTGCCACTAGGGGGAGTCTTAATACTGCCAATACTGCTACGTCCTGATCCTAAACTGCTACGAGAACTACCAAGTGCTCTACTCCCACCACTGGGAGTTGGTGGAGGTAAATTGGCCTGAAACATATATTTTTTGTAGGAAAAAAAACATAACTTTTCTGAACAGTTCTTTTCATTATTTTATTTTCTTGTAAATCACATTTTGAAATGGCCTATACTCAAGTGTCACATATGTAACATATTGTTCAAACTTGAAATAAAAATTGGTCTACAGTTTTATTGACACCTACCGATATTTAAAATGGGTTAAATAACTTGCTCATTCTTATCATAAAACGGCTTCTCTGTAAAATGTGAATTGTTTAGATCCTATGACATTTTAAATCCACATCACAATGTTTAAATTGTCAAATCGGCCGAGATTTTGTTACCAACACGACACTTGGTTGTTGGTAACTTAATAAAAACAAAGGTTTCCCTTCTGATGTTGTTCCTACTAAATAATTGTTTATTTTCAAATTTGTGAGAAATTACATTTTTTGTCAACATAGAAATAAAAAAGTACAAATTTCAGTATTTTGTCAACAATCAGCACTTAGCATCAAAAATGGCCGAATTACAATGGAATTTCTCGTAATGTATCATAAATTACTTTTTTTATCATGCATATCAATCATAAGTACTGATAAACTGAGAAATGCATAACAAATAAAAAGAAAGACAACTCTGTCTCAATAAAAGAACAGCAGAAAAAAATTATGATTAAATCAAAAATGGGCTTGAACTGACATTGAGTATAGATATAAGCAGTTAACCATGTTGAGGCTTAGTATAAGTTTCCTTTGTATACTCAGGGATGAAACAGAGAAACAACAGGAAAGAGGAAGTTGACAAAATCAGGAGTAAATAACAGTAAAGCAAAGATTTGTAATTGTGAAATCCTGACTAATAAAAGCGTGAAATAACAAGTTTCCAGAAAAATTACATCCATGTGTTTATTCAAGAAATATAAGTAAATTTGAAATAGAATTACTTATATACAAATGATCTTGTTTTTCTGCATGACTTTACACATCCTCCCAAGTATGGGTTTTGAGTCCACCCTCGCTCCCTCAAATCTGACATCACACATTCATATTTAGCAGGTATCATCCAGCCAATTCCGATTGGTTGCTTCTCCGGGTGCGAAGCACCAATGAAAATCGATTTAACATAAAATGTCTGTGGAAAGGTAAACAATAATACGAGGTAATGGACGATCCAATATAGTAACTGAAAGTAGTATGATGTCACAAATGATGCAATATGTAGATTCTGTTTAGAGTCTTCACTGAAAAAATTGATGTTATGTGTAGCTATTTGGTAAGTTATATCGAAGAGTTTCTATTACGAGTGATTTGATTGGAGTTTGGATCCGGGTTAAATTTAAGTAACTCACTAGATGGTGCTGAACAACACCTGTTAAATATGAATGAGTGATATCAGGGGTTTGAGGGAGTGAGGGTGGACTCAAAACCCTGACTTGGGAGGATGGACTTCACATACCTGTGAGAAGTACATTGTTACAGCTTCAGCAATATCAGGATGCTGAGAGACGACACCACCTATCTGAGACATCACATTCTTGTTAAATTCTCTCATCTCACGAACATGGAAATCTTTCTGCAAGACAAAAGTTGCCATTTATAATTTTAACTGTAAAATTTCAATATCTATGCTCTCATGGTTATTAATATCTTTGTTTCATGAACACATCCAGGGTTTAACATAACAAAAAATTTCTATACTAGAACAACCCTTTATACCAACATTAGAGAAATAGACAGTATACGTAAGATTTTTCACTTTTGTGTCTAAATGGACTTTTTTGCAGGGATGATTTTACAAGGTCAACAAACAAAGCAGAAATTGGCAAATTCAGAAGTAAATATACAGTACAAAAAAGAGAATCGAAACCTAGGGTCCGGAAACAGAAAAAAATGCCGGTGATTGACCAACAAATTTTGCAAATGACCAACGCCCATTTTCCAATATCAGACATAAAAAATTGTCAACCCTTAAATATTACAGTCTGCGTGGTTTTATTAGTGTATAAACATCCTGTCTACCAATCTCCTAATTGTTTATTTGAAGTTAATTGACAGGTGTGTGTCAATTTCAGCCAATGTGCAGCCACCTGTGACTGTGATTTACCTGTAACTGATAAGTTGATTGCATAATTGAATTGACGGTAAACGTACAGCACCATTGCGTATACGAATTAATTGAAGTGACTTGGAGAATTTTCATACATTTATTAGTTGATTAATTATTAAAGAAAAAAGATTGACGAGTCCACCATTTTCCTGCGTGAAACTGAAACTACGAATCAGTCGAAGTTTGTAATTATTAATTCATCATTTGAATCGTTTTAACACATATGTCAACAGACCATTTTAATCAATATACAAAATGTGTTCGCGATTTTCTTTTACAAATTTATTAATAATCAACATTTTTTTTTCATCACTCAGAAGTTTTCGACAGTTTGCCTATGTGATGAAAAAGTCCGAGAGATACAATGTTCTGTTTACATATTAGAACGTCCATGTGTGGTCAAAACCAAATTCATTCACTGGCTCTGACATTTTGTAAAAGACAGAGTATGTGATGAAATAACACAATTTCCAATATTAATCTTAAAATAACTACACAAAAAAAGTTTTTAAGTTTATTTTCGATCTGAGCATGTAAAAGACTGACACAAACATCTGCTGAAGATTGATAAAATGTCCGGCATGGGCTGTCAAAATTTCCGGACCCTTGATTTAGCTGTAAAATCCAGATTTTAAGTTGTGGAATTCTGCTAAAAAGCAGGAAAAGAAATCCCTGGTTTTGTATTTACAATTTACTACAACAATCCTTTCAACGTTAGAAAAAATCCCAAAATAACAATGTTTACATTCATCCCTACAACTTAAGTATTTTTGGACTGAAAAAGATTACCTCCTCTGGTGTTTCTCCTTTGGTCTTCTTGGCAGATCTCAACTCTCTAGCATATTTAGAATTCTGTTAAAATAAAATATGAATTGTATAATTTAAGAAATGGGATTTAATTGCAAAGGATTTTATTAGATAATTAGAAGCGAAAAGAAAAAAATGAGATAAATATGCTTAATTTTCTTAATTTATTTTCATTTCACATACTTAGTGTTACATTAAATCTTCAAACTTTTGTGCACACAAAGAGGGTTGGCATGAGTTTATCGTGGATTCTTGACTTACAGATTTCGCTACTCTTTCTAGTTTTCCTCTCTGATCATCCAATTCCTTCTCAAGCTGAACAACCTTGTTCTACAAAAGCAAAAATTCATTGTTTCACAATTTCCTCCTTTGATTAAAGACTTACTATGTATGAACTACAAAGGGACTTACTGGACCTACTAAGGAATATAGTTTAGTGCAAAAACAGTAAACCTTTAGTGACATTATTACTACAAAATGACAAAAGAAATGAAGTTACCATATCTACTTTGGTTAACATGGCAACATCAGAAATGGTCTAAATGCTGTTCAATCATAAGACAGTAAAAGGCCATGATTAGAATAATGAGCAGGATATTTGGAAGACTAGAAAAAGAGAACAGACAAAATACCATAAATATCCAGTAATACATAACTAAAAGAATACACACAGGACCTTAAGAGTAAATGAACAACCTAGAGTCTACACAAAGTGCCTTGGTTGGGAAAGCAGATTCTGTTTTTCTACAATACCTACCAACTTGCTATTATATTATTAAATTTGGATTAAACTACAACAGTAATGACATAAAAATACTTACCCTCTTTTCATCAATCATTTCTTCATAAGCATCTTGATCTCTGCATAGATTGTCTAGTGTATTGCTCATTGTCTGAAAATATATACAAAGGTAAGCAATCCTATGTGGAAGTTAATGCAGATGTCACAAAACACAAATTTCAACTAGATACAAAAACTTACAAAATTACTTTCAAAGACATGAAAAGTGAACTATATATACATCATAACTCTCTGTCCAAATGTTATGATTACCATGATTTAAATATCTTTAAAGTTTAATTTGGTTCTTAACACTGTGAGTAGTTCATACAAGTATTGGCAAAGAGTTTGACTAAATTTACTCTGATTTCTGTCAACAAACCTTGAGATCTTCCTGTAGTTCTCTGATCTGCCTCCTCTTGTACTTGTATTTATCCATAACAGCTCGCATTTGTTCCTCCAACTGACCTTTCTCTTCCATCTCATCACCTTAACAGAATAAAACATCCAAATTATAATGATGTACAAGATTAAGCCTTATCTCCCTTAGAATAAAAAATCAATTATCCCTCTTCAAAGGAAAAGTATTGAAAGTCCTAAAAGGATAGGTAATGCTGATCACTTTCTCACGTAAACTGGTTGGTATGAGTTAAATCAAAATTGCTTGTGTAATGTAGAACTATTTTCATTTTTTTTCTTTAAAGTTTGTAAATTCCACTACTTTTATTATGAAAAAAGATATGTTCGTAACTTTTATCCCAATAATTAGTGCAAAAACATACTACTTTCTGTGAATTTTATCACAATACTTAGTGCAATAACATACTAGTTTCTGTGACTTTGTTGAAGCTCTTCCTGTAAGTTTCATTTCTCTTGTTCATGAGTTTGAGTGTATTTTCCAGAGCTCTGATTTCCTGTTCTGCTTTCCTGATCTTAGCATCCAAATCATCTCCCTCTCTCTGTAACTCTTCTTTGTCTTGAGCAGCCTAGAAACAGGATATTATTTTAAAACATCAAACATTGGTAGAAAACTGAAAGTTGAAACTTTAATCCTTTTATTCAGAAGAAAATTACATATGATACTGACAGAAATATCTGAGACAAATATTTGATAGAGATATCAGTATACCTATAAACAATTTCTCTTCAAAATAATTGCTAATTAAAAATTCATTTTGACAATACTTTAACTGGATCATTTATAGCTGTCAGCTAAATATTTGGATAGTACCAAAACTATACACATCCTTTCGGATTCCCTATCCACATTTTTACATCATGTAAGCAACTTTACTTCAAGTAGGTACCACAGATCATGTTCCTTCACAAATTTGAAGGAACATTTAAAGTGTTCTTTTCATAAAATCTACCTTTATAACATAATAAGCTTGTGATCTTTCTTCTTCTCCTTCTGGTGGAGCCATTGAAATCATCAATATCTCATATCTACAAATAAAACAATACAAACAGACTCACAAAAACAAAAATGTTTGTCAAACTTCCATACTTCATGGTATGGGTACAAAGTAGATTCTAATTTTGTAATAGACCATTAAAGTTCTGGGGAAAAATTACAATCTTAATTTACTTACTTAGGATTTAAAAAACCAACCTTTTTCTGAGTTTATCAATTTTAGAGATTCTTTCATGTAATTCAGCACTGATTTGCTGTCTTTCATCATCAGCTGCTTTGAACTGGGCCTGTAACATCTCTTTGTGAATGGTGATCTCCTGTCGTCTCTCCTTCATTGCCTGAATTAAAAATTATTGTTTGCAATGTGGCACATTTGTCCTATTTACAATTCTACAAAGACATTTTTTAAACTTGAGCTTCAGTTTTATATACACAATGTATACATGTATCTAATATTATACATGTATCTAATATTATACATGTATCTCTAAGACAGTCAGATTTTGATAGGACCTTTATACAAATTAAAGTTCACATGTTGACCAATTTTTCTTTAAAATAAAAAAAAAATAAAAAAACATTTTCCTGTGAACTTTCATCTGCATAGTATTTTTTCTTTTAATTTACATTTCTATAACCTTGGATTAATAAATTAGTAACTTATAAGGAAATAATACTTTTTGGCTTCGAAATTTTACTTACAGTTTCCAGTTGTAATCTACGTTTCTCCTGACTCAATACATCATCTGATTTGTCATTGAGATTCTCACGGATTCTCTTCAGCTCAAGTTTCAATATATTCTGATCAACCATCATATCCTATAATGGAAATATAAAAATACAACAGTATTAAAGACAACTACTGTTGAAAATTAACAGAAAAATATGATTTTCATGTTTCTTTAAAACATTTTAAACATTTTCCTTCTTAGAATTAAAAAATATGTTCAGATCATTGTTTATCATTTTAAGATTTGTTTATGGTTTTATTTTAAATGATAAATGTTCAACAATTTTGTTGTTTTATAAGACTATTTTCTATTGTGTGTGATTTACAAACCTGTTTATTTGTGATGATTTTCTTCAGTTCTCTCTCAGAACTGTCATTATACAAGTTTAATTCCTCTATTTTACTGGTCAAGTCTCCTTTCTCAGCTCCACTTTTCTCCAGTTCTCTCTTCACCCTTCTTATGTCATCCTGAAAAATTATAAATGAAAACTGAAAGCTAATTGAAAGAAAAAAAGTAGCAATTCAACCTTCTTAATACTGAACAAAACACATGTATTCCTAATGGCAGTACAGACAATCATTCAAGAGTAAATAGATAATAGGAGCAGATTATACTGTTCCATACTACAAAATACAGTAGTGTGTGATATCATACCTGAAGTCTTTCCAGCTGTAGTGTGAGCAGTGTATCAGTATTTGATATCATACCTGAAGTCTTTTTAGCTATAGTGTGAGCAGTGTGTGATATCATACCTGAAGTCTTTTCAGCTGTAGTGAATGCCATGTGTAATATCATACCTGAAGTCTTTTCAGCTGGAGTGTGAGCAGTGTGTGATATCATACCTGAAGTCTTCTTAGCTATAGTGTGAGCAGTGCGTGATATCATACCTGAAGTCTTTTCAGCTGGAGTGAGCAATGTATCAGTATTTGACATCATACCTGAATTTTTTTTAGCTGTAGTGTGAGCAGTGTGTGATATCATACCAGAAGTCTTTTCAGCTGTAGTGTGAGCAGTGTCTGATATCATACCTGAAGTCTTTTCAGCTGGAGTGTGAGCAGTGCGTGATATCATACCTGAAGTCTTTTCAGCTGGAGTGAGCAATGTATCAGTATTTGAAATCATACCTGAATTTTTTCAACTGTAGTGTGAGCAGTGTATCAGTATTTGATATCATACCTGAAGTCTTTCAGCTGTAGTGTGAGCAGTGTGTGATATACCTGAAGTCTTTTCAGCTGTAGTGTGAGCAGTGTGTGATATCATACCTGAAGTCTTTTCAGCTGTAGTGTGAGCAGTGTGTGATATACCTGAAGTCTTTTCAGCTGTAGTGTGAGCAGTGTGTGATATCATACCTGAAGTCTTTTCAGCTGTAGTGTGAGCAGTGTGTGAGTATTCTGTTTCTGATCAAGGTCCTCAGTCAGTTCTT
Source organism: Perna viridis (assembly GCA_037379345.1). Taxonomy (NCBI): domain Eukaryota; kingdom Metazoa; phylum Mollusca; class Bivalvia; order Mytilida; family Mytilidae; genus Perna; species Perna viridis. The sequence continues at coordinate 70,184,905 of CM074512.1, read as the reverse complement.
TGATTTTCTGTTCTAATGCCACTTTTTCCTCATTACTTCTCTCCCCTTTCAGCCTGTTGATACGTCTCTCAAGCTGTTGGACAGCAAAATCTTGGTTGTATATGATTTCTTGTTGCTTTAGTGAATCTGTGTCCAATTTTCCAACCTTGCTATTCAAGTTTTTTATGGCTGCTTGACTTCCCTACAATAAGACCAGCATGTACAATACAAATACATTATGAAAAATTTTTTTAGTAAATATTTTAACAAAAGTCTTATTAGATTAAACTTTCCAAAAAGAAACTTTCACATTTAATTTCTTAGTTTGCAAACAAAAATGTACATTAATAAAGTAAAAAATCTGAAACATTAGAACATAAAACTATAACAAAGTTTGGAAATTCAAAATCAATTGCTGATTTCACATAAAATACATTATTGTACATTACAATTTTTTTGGTTAAATATTTTTAAGCTTAAGGTTACCTGTATTTCAGCTTCAGTATTCCTCTCCTTAACTTTACACTGATGAAGCTCTTCTGTTTTTCTAAATTGCAAGTCTCTTAAATGTTTTAACTCGGCATCAATGGCATGTTGTCTTTTCTCTTCCTCTTGTAACATCTCATCCATTCTGGCAGCTCTTTCCTCAGCACTCAGTGTAGATTCTGTTGCAATCTTTAATTTGTCAATCAACGTTTCTCTAAGTTCTTTGGCTTGCTGCAATCTACAATTTAAAGTAAACTATTTTTGAGAAAAGTTGTATTGGTAAATTATAATCAAAAATGTTCTCCCATAATAGATTCAAAATGTATATTTCAGGTGTGTTTACACATATTAAACACCTTTTGGTGATCTCTGTATTTATCATTTTAATAAAGGTTAAATGACGGTGCATTTGTGGCATTTCACCATATATGTTCCCTTTTCTATTGTTTAGTACTGACATCTTAAAGTCAACCAACTGTCATAAAATGAAACCTTATTTTCAAATGTCTCATAAATATATCTAAGAGAGAGCTTTGTAAATGTTAACCTTGAATAAATGTTGAACTTATTTTACTCTGATAACAAACTACAGTTAACATCCATACTGCCAATTCTTGAATCATTGATCAACTCTTGCATTGAAATTATTGTTTGTAGGGAAAAATATTATTAAAAAAGACAAGACTAAACAGTTGAATGTTTTTGTTGAAAAGAAACATACTTAACAGTTTTATCTCCAACTTCTTTCTTCAGCTGAGAAACCTGTGACCGTGTGACCTCAAGGTCAGTGGCTGTACGATCAACTGTCCTTTTAAGAGCATCAAGCTATTACAAAGAAAAGCAAAATAATGAGATCTAAGGAAAACAAAGAAAGAGAACTGATTTTGAACATACATACAAAAATTTATTGAAAAATATAAAATCCAACAAAAAGGTTTGCTGAAGCACTGGATATGCTTCCTCTTAATTCTATAACATTAAAAAAAAATTAGTTACTATGAAAACACAGCTTCCCATTATCAAGACTAATTTTGCAAAAAAATGATCAAAATCCCTCCCAGCATTTTTTATATTTCATATGTGTGAACTGGCAGACAGAGGATTTTCAGAACAGCTCTTTCTGCAAAAGTCGTCATTAACATTTCTCTTTTTTAAAGTTCATACATAATCTATTTTTCATTACCTCATCACTGAACTGTATTCTCATTGTTTCAGCCTCTTGAAGATCTAGTCTTGTCTTAGCAGCAATCCTCTCTGCTACTGAAATCTTCTTTTCCTGTTCCCGATTATTCTCTAATTCATTTTCTAAAAATTGTTGTTTTTCTTTGATTGCTTCATCTCTTTTCCTGACTTCTCCTTTCACCCTGGCTAGTTGCTAGAAAATCACCAAAAACACCTTATATTGTAACTATGTAACATAGTATTAGATAATAAATTAGTTTCTATATTAACGATTATATACATGTGGGTAGTGTTTATGTTTGATTTTTTCATTCATTTTTCTCGTTCGTTATTTTTGTTATGGATTTCATATTATCACAATATCTAGATCCACTGAATGAAATTAAATTGTCATTCAAGTTCACATGACCTATTTACTAAACAAATTAACAAAAAATATCTAAGATGTTCATGTTTTGTTTTCTCATATAATAAAAAAAATACTATAATCCTTGGTTTCCTAAAACACAAGTGTGTCACTATTTTACATACAGCTGCAAGTAAATCCATTTCTTTGTCACGTCTCTGCATTTGTTCCAGAGTGTTTTCCCATTGTTGAATAATCTCCTGTCTTTCTTGGTGAGCTTTCCTAAAATCTTCAGCAGTTTTATCTAACTCAATCTGAGCTGTAAGGGTTTGTGTTGTTTCATGGTCAAGTACCTTTCTCTTGTTGTTGTTTTCTTCAGTTAATCTTTCCATTCTCAAAGAAAGTTCCTGCAAAACAATACAACAAACAATCAGTTTTGTAGAAATCAAAGTTTGTTTTAACAGTAAAACTGTCTTACTGTTGCCATAACATGACAATGTATGACTAGAAATCTCACAAATTCATTTCTGTTATATGACAACTTAGCACATTTCAATCTCAACAATATAAAACACCTTGATGGCATTTATGGTAGCTCTTCCTAATATCAAAACTATTCACACTTTTCTAAAATTGAAATAGTACAAAATAAAGAGCTGTGCTTTAAGTGCATGATATGCCTGTTGCCCTTTTAGCTTGTCCTTTTGCTTTCAATGAAGTTATATGATCAACCAGAAATACTGTGAGCCCTGTCAAATACCCCCCTCCCCCCTAAAAAAGAGTAAATAGAAAATGCACAAATATTTTGGCACTATCATTACAAATGGTCCATTTCCAACAATTTTTCAACGAATAAATTTTCTTGGCCGTTTCTGCCTTTTTTAAAGAATAAAACTTCGTAACAAGGAAACATAAAATTTGACATATATACAAATTGATAAGGAGCTTACTTTAATAGATATGAACAATTCACCAAAGTTTCATAAAAGTATGAGAAAGAGTTCATGAGTTATTGTCCGAAAACTTGAAAATCCCCCTTTTTTAAGTATAAAAATTCATAACACGGAAAGGAAAAATCTTAAATTTATAAAAATCGAAAGGGAGCTTATGTCAATAGATAAAGAACAATTCAACAAATTTTCATAAAAGTTGGTGAAAGTGTTTTTGAATTATTGTCCGAAGTGTTGATGATGGACGGACAGATGGACAACGGTATACCATAATATGTCCCATTTTAGACAGGCCTATAAAAAGATGTGGTAATTGACCTTAATTTTGCTCTCATCATGTCTTGTGTATTTCTGTATTGCCATTGAATCCTCATCTTTCCTCGCTGATTCCTCCAACCATGCCTCTAAAGCTTGCTGGTCCCAATTCATCTGAGATTTCATCTCTTCAAGGGTCTGTGTTTGCTTGAAAATGTTGTTCTAAAAAAGACAATAACATTTAATTGTTGATAACTTCTGTATACATTGACATATGTTTGCAACACATAATACATATGTTTCAACATGTACAATTACTTTCTTTTGAGTTTTTATTTTATTTCCTCACTTCTGCAATTCATTTGAAGTTTAACTTATTCGATTCATTTTCTGTTAACAAAAAGTATAATAGTTGAAATAATAATTTTTTTAATTTACTTTTAAATGTGAAATATTACAGAACTAAATTTTCATAGATCTACACAAACAAAACCAAAGCACACATTTGCAACCTAAATTAATCAGTAATACCTCAAACATATTTTTCTTTTCCTTTAGCTCCTCCAACTCTTTACTTAGTTTCTGAATTTCTTGTTTCAGTCTGCCTTCTTCTCTCTCGGCTATCTTTAACAAGTGACTTTCTGTTTCAATTTCTTTCTTCCTGGCACCAACCAAACCCTAAACAAATAAAAAGAAATATCACTGAAAGTAAATTGCATCAGAAAGTATCATAAATATTTCAGCTATTAAATAAATTAGAAATGCACAATTAAAGATACACATACCCATGCATGTACTGAATCCATTTTTTCATTTTTTTTCTGCAAATCTTTTATATTACTCTGCATTATGTTAAGTTACTACATTTTTGGTACATATACTGAAGTAGAGTAATATAGCATTACCAATAATTCAAACTAATAGTTTGCCATGCTTTTATTATACTAGACATACTAGAATTATGATGACAACTGACCTGAGTGTGTGTAAGCTCTTGTCTAACATTTTTGAGATGTTCAGACATAGCATGTACACGGTCTTCAATTTCTTCCAACTCATTTGTGAAAGCTACAATATTCTTTTGCTTGTCTTGCACCTAAAATGTAGAAAAAGATACATAACCGTTGTTATTTTATGAGGTTTTTATTCATAAAGAGTAGAAATTACATGACAAACAATGAAAATTGGAAAAGAAGAAATGTCTATTGTCAAAAACAACCCAAATTAGTTTCCGAATTCTGTGGACTGGTTTAGAAACCATATGCATTGTGGAAGTACTTAGCAGTGCTGGGAATCAATCAAAATTTCCGAAACAATATATTTTTATATCAACATCTACTGATGATTGATGATTAGTGTTTGGGAGTATGATTAGGATGACCCTTTAATACTGTATTACCAGAATGTCTCCATTACCTAGTTTGAATATTATTATATCTTATATTAATGTGAGACGTCATCATCAATAAAGCTATGTGTTGACTTGAGTCTTGTCCATCCCCGGCCAACAGACAACAAATAGAATCATCAAATTTTTCAGGTTTAAAATAGAACAAATTGTACGTCAAGTCCAAAACAATAGCTAGTAAATTCATTATTCCATGTCATGATAAGTTGATTTTATAGTAAGGGTTAAAGTAAATGTTTATAAAAATATTTTCATTGTGTCCACTAAAGCTAAACAAACATCCAGATCTTTTAAATTTATTTCTAGGGCTTCAATTAACTACCACGATACAAATGTACACTGAGATGTCAGTATACTTCTGCGAGGTACATAGGCATGTAGGCCTTGGGGTCAAACAAAATAATTACCCTCAAGGATGTGTATATTCAGCACGCTCTTGGACCTCCTCACATTTAACACAAAAAGGTCTATTGAATAAACTATAACAAAATCTTTTTATGTGTATAAGTAGTTTAAAGGAGACACGACCCAAAAAATTATTTTCTCAATTTTGGGTTTACTTGATTTATTACACCTAATATATATCATAAAAATGCTCCCTGTAGTCACTTTCATCGTTTAATTGAAGATAAATTGATTTGTCGATGATGACCCAAGCCATACAAATTTTTATTAGCCATGTGGTCACGTGACCATGCTATGTCATTGGTTCTCAATTCATAGATCGAGTGGTTGAAATGTGTGGGGCTTCTGCACTTTTTACATGATTTCTACAAATAAGTGTGAAAATATTGAAAGTTTTGGTTTGCCAGCAAATATATACTTACAGTTGTATCAATTTAAACTAGGGTCGCCTTATATAAATTGTATATTGTGTCAAATTCTCCATGTAAATTAAATTGTCTTATTTCAAAATCTGTAAGACAAAAGTATTGCAATTTTATTTTAATGATCAAAGTCATACACCTGCATCACCACCTGTCACAAGACACAGAACTAATGTATAGATAAAAGAAGCCACCCACTCTTTATCTTGGCCATAATAAAGTCTACTGGGCTTGTTAATTGATATACCCAGCGGCAAAGGAAGAACAATACACAAAGAGTCACTATTTTATTTGCACCCTCCTGTACAAGTCCTAATAACAGTGTGCAAAGTAGTTGTGTTTTCGTCACGCAGGGTTGTATGCATAACGAAAATGAAAAGTTGACAGAAAACGAGAAGAACTTTAGTCTTCTTACTTTCTAAACACGATTATCGGACTCATAAAAAGATCATTGGACTACTCTGCATTATATATACAAGCTATTTTTGAAGATTTATTTTTTTGGGCATGTGTCTACATTTTCAATGCACCCAAATGGAGATTGAGAACCAATGATGTAGCACTTCCGTATATGTTAAGTGGGTGTTACTTCCAGTTTTCATTTATGCATATTCATTAGGTTGTCATGATAACACAAATAAATCATTCTAACTTTATTTAGCACTTACCTGACGAGAAAACGTTTGTTATACTCTTATCTAAACATACTCTAGTTTTTATAAATATAAATGTTTAAAAAATGAAATTTTTGTGTCATGTCTCCTTTAACTTGTTTAAGTAAGTTGTAATGGGTAAGGGCTTGTCTTAACATTAATGTTTATTCAAGTATAATGAATGTTTCTAATATTTGAACAGGATGAACTCAATAACATTGTCCTTGCAAGTTTACACCTTTTAAAACCACCTCACTCTTTATAAGTATAGACAGTAAACTGCCACAAACATGGTTTTTGTTCAAAAATTAGAAACATACCTAAAATACAACTTCACCAAGTACTGTATTTTCATTTCATAACCTACCAAATTCAGCGATGCTATACAGGAAAAATGAATTAAATAGTATATAATGTGTATACAATACTAAGAAGTGCAGATTTTTTAATGTAAATAGAGTAGTTGACCTCCCCCTTTTTTGTAAAACTGCTGTAGCGACGAAGTAAAAAGCATCACCTTGTCTTCCAATGCCTTATTTTCGGCATTTGCCACTGGCATGCTTAGTCCTTCATCCCATTCTATTTCACTGAGGATACTGTTCGCTCCCCGACTCATTTTGTCAACTGAGAACCGCCGAAATGTTGGAATGTTTCGGATTGCTTTGGAGACAAGTTCCCCGGATGTAAATAAAGGGGGACGTAACTCGCTATTGGTTTAGTCGAATACCAACTATTTTTTTAACACCGATATTTAAGTAGTCAAAATACAATGGACCAAAATTTGAAATCGCACATTTTGTGTTTAATAAACTTACATGTAACTAATAAACTGTGACAAAAATAAAACTCTATAATTATCAAATGATTTTGGATTTCACGAGCCTCATCTGACATATAGAAATGACATGAGAAATGATCATGGTCTGAGCCTGAGGTACCCGTGGATGTATTACAGCAATGCCAGAGATGTTCTAGAAGGCTATTTTCTTAATTAGTCGGAGTATGGACTTTGGTTGAATGGAATTCCAACCTCTTACGTTTTAGGTGTAGGTAAAAGGGTTCGCACATTTTAAGTGTGATGCGTCCTGTTTATCTGTTTCCTGTTTAGGTCATATTTCTTTCACACCTTATATATTACAACATCCTTGCAAGTAATTTATTTTGGCATGTAGATTTTACCAAAATACCCGTATCGAAATGCCCTGAATTTTTTTTCTAAAAAAAACTTCATTATAGTTCCTCTTTATAGTATATACGAACTCGGGGGCATATTTTTTTTAATTCGAATTAAATCTTAATCCTGTTAGGCTTAATGTTTTTTTTTTTTCAATTCTGTTTGTATGCTGAAGTATTTGGGAGAGTTATGCGTTAATTTAGGTACATAACCAAGTCAAGTGGCATCGAGTCATTTGAACATCTATATATTTAAATATCAATTGACCATCACAAAACCATACGTTCATTACATCACGTACCTGTTCCAAAATTCGATTGATTGATTGATTGATTGTTGGGCTTTAACACCCGAGCAGCAATATTTCTGCTATAACAAAGAAAATTAAATTAAGATATTCAATAAACCTAATGGACATTTCTTAGTTCTATTGAGATAAAATTCCAAAAAATATTTCTCAGAGTTCAAATGCTTATTTACTTTGAAGAATGATTTTTTATAAGATTTTTTCCCTAAGATCTATCAAACTAAAACGGACTATTACATATATAACACACTTAATTCGTGGATGCAATGAATTGTACAATGTTCTCTGTAATTAATTTGTGCGATATTCTCTGTTCTGCATTAAATTACCAAAAGAAAAATCACCCGACATTGTTTAACAACATATGTTTAGATGTCTGCAAATGATATTAATTTGATGAGTAGACAATTTTTGTCTTCAGTTCAAAGCGGAGTAAGGAAAATTGCGTTACAATAATGCTATTAGTTCTAACTGGAATTAGCGAACGGCATTATGGTAAAATGTTGGAAACTTAACACGATAATTTGAAAACCCACATTTTAAAAGCAGATGTGGCCAAGAGACGGTGACTAAAAAAATCCAAAAGGGCAAAACCAGAAAGGAAAATTAAACAAATACAGGTCACTGACATTGTAGGAATAGTTTTGAAATAAAAGTAGTTTTTGTCCAAAAATAAGTAAATAAAAGATTTTAAAAAAAATTAAAAAATTCCCGTCTTTCAAAACTAAGTTTAAAGGGGCACACAATTCCGGCGACGCTATGTATTGTGTCCTTATTACCCACAAAGTTTTATAAACTTTTGGATATTGCATGGTTTCAAAGAGGTTGCGATAAAAAAAAACCTGTGTGACGAATAGGCGGACAAGAAAAAAATAAGATTTTGCCCAAAAGTTCGGGCTTGGATGTTATCACGAATAAAATATTTTCCTATTATTATAATATAATATAGCGGGCCTGCCATGTCAATCGTCTGAATCTGGTTCGGTATGTTGTTTTATTCATATTTAATCGGATAAAGTTATTTTGGGGGCAAGAAAGACACGGCATTCCACAGTATCTTTGCCAAGGCTACATCAGTTTTCAAAGACCCCGATGTAGCAAAAACATTGTCTACTATACATGACAAATATGTTGTCGTACCAGCAGACAAAGCCCAAAACAACATTGTTTTGGTCTGCAAAACGTTTTATATCCAATGTTTATTATCAGAGGTAGACGTAGAAAATAATAACAGCGATAAGACCTACACTGCTACCACTCTTTCCAAAGAAGAGATTGTGGAAAACCATAAATCTGTGCTATCCTGTTTTGGTCTCTCTACCAAGGACGATGATTGTGATTTACCGTCTATATACTGGATTCCTAAACTTCACAAGAATCCATACAAACAACATTTCATAGCTGGATCTGCAAAATGTACCACCAAACCTCTTTCAAAACTTTTAATTTCTATACTCACAACTGTCAAAGAGGGTCTACAGTCCTACCACAACACTTGTTACTCACGTAGTGGTATTAATTCAATGTGGATCCTGAAAAATTCAAAAGATCTTTTGGAGACAATCAGTTCAAGACTATTATTTGAATATAATAGCATTAAAACCTATGATTTTTCAACACTGTATACTTCTATTCCCCATACTCAATTAAATTCCCGACTTAAAAACATTATACATCGTTGTTTTTCCAAAAAAGATGGTACACCTAGATACAAATATATAGTTCTTGGTAGAGATTCCTCATACTTTGTAAGAAGTAATTCCAAATCATCTTCCAAATATACAGAGGAAGATGTTTACAAAATGCTGGAATTTTTAATCGACAACATATTTGTCCAGTGTGGTGGACGTGTTTTTCAACAAACGGTCGGCATTCCAATGGGAACAAATTGTGCTCCTTTACTAGCTGATCTGATCAGAAAGAAAGAATATTGTTTGGCTAGATCCTTCAATCTCAGTTTCCGCTATATAGATGACGTGTTATCTTTAAACAATCCTAATTTCGGGGATTTGATACATCGCATTTACCCAAAAGAACTTGAGATAAAAGATACTACAGACACTGTGAAGTCAGCCTCATATCTTGACCTACACTTAGAAATCGATGGTAAAGGAAAACTATTGACCAAACTTTACGACAAACGTGATGACTTTTCATTCAGAATCGTCAACTTTCCTTTCATCTGTGGCAACATCTCTTCGGCTCCTGCGTATGGAGTGTTCATATCACAACTCATACGTTATGCAAGAGCTTGCCGAAACTACGCAGACTTTTTGTATCGCGCTAGAACTCTAACAAATAGGCTTCTGAAACAGGATTATGTTGCTACAAGATTGAAGTCATCACTACAGAAGTTTTATGGTCGTCATCATGAACTCGTGGATCGTTATGGTGTATCCATCACCACTATGAAAACTGATTTATTCAACGGGTTATAGTTTTCCTTTCCTCGTTTGTCTACCCCGGACTTGACTTTTTATGAGCAACTCGGCGGGTGTTTCTAGAAAAGCAGAGGACGCTTACCCTACCGGTGCACCTGGTCCATGCTCCCAGTTTTTAGTGGAGTCCGAGTTGCTCATTTACTTTTGTTACTTTGTATGTATGATTTTAGTTACTTTATGTTCTTTGTTGTGTATGTCTGTTTTCCATGTCTGGTCTTTGTCCCTGGATTACATTCTTTTGATTACCGCTATAACCTTGGTTCCCTTGATTACTCTTTCATTTCATTTTATTTTTTTTTCGGGGGGGGGGCATCAAATAGCGGAAAAGTAAAATTTTATGCAAGTATTATTAATGCGAGTGATTTACAGCGTAGTTTTGTTTTGTTATGATTTAACTTATATTCCTTTTTTTTTACTTTGCGGCATTTTATTTTATTTTTATTTTTTTTTGTTTGCTGTTGTTGAGCGTGTTAAAAGATATATTTCTCACAACTGGTACAATATGTATTTTGAGGGTTTTTTATTTCAACTCTTTAATATAGCATTCATTGATTTGTATTGAATAGCATGTTATATTACATATGTTAGTTTTTGTTAATTGTTTTGGAAATAGACACGGTATTTGTGACATTCTGCGCTCCACTGAACTTATGGTGAAAAAAAACAAGCAACTAAAAACTGAATTATATTCTATCGTAGACGAACTGAAAGAGTTGTTTCACAAACTAAATCCCATAAAGTGGGAGTAGGATCCAATCATCTGGCCAAAATTTCCATGAGCGCTTCCATGGACACGTACGTAAACATGATCACCAGTCGTTAAATGAATTAAGTTGAGACTGAAGCCGATGCCCATTTTGCGTCACCATTTTGAGAAATTCCATAAGCTATTTCTTGGCCGTTTTTTGCTACTGAAAACTCTATTTTAGCTGGATACGACGTTATTGTAGCAAAGAATGCATACAAACCGTCTCTTGGAGCTTCAAATATACCACTGTCGGGATGAAAGGCATTGCTGGTATCAACTTTCTCCATTCCAAACGGTACAACTTGGTTATCTCCTAGATGGGGTAAATCACCAGTTACTCGTACGAAGAAAGCCACTCTGTGTTCCAGGGTAGGCGCTGTAATCAGTAGACATTATATAAATGTGTGGAGCTATTATATGATCATGACGTGATGACTTAAAGAAATATTCCTGCTATCAATCTTTGAAGGGAGCACAAATGGTCACATAAGAACATAATATTTAAAATGATTATATACAGTTGTACTCTGACGTTCTTGAAGTAGAAAAATGCTGTCTACCAAACTCTATAATAAACAGAATGACTTGCCCAACTGCAGACTTTGGTAAATAGTGAATAGGGATAGGGAAATGTTTAAATAACCATGAAAACCGGAACCTAACTACAGGAAAATGTAGGAACACGAACCTTCCAATTTCTGACATCAAACAGTATTATGAGCATTTATGGTATATATGTTTAAAATAAAACAAAACGCCAATTAATCATTCAGGCGTTCTAATACTTAGCACGGGAACTTAATCTAGTCTAGCTGTCAAAATAAGACTCATATTCAAAACCATTGAAAAGAGCAGATCGATTTTGACAAAATCTACTTTGTGGAGAACCTAGCAGTTGCAGGGAGATTTGTTGACTATAGCTTTCTACAAAACGTGTTTACTCTATATTGTCAAAGCACGGTTGCATTAGACAGTGACCTTTCAAATGTAGATTTAAATATAAACTTACGGTCGACTTAACTAAAAAGTAAAGTGTATAACTATTTAGAAATCTAAAACAATATGGTATTTCCAGGGAATGAAAAATACTGTTCGATATTCGTTTTGTGGTATAAGAAATAGGCTAATTTATACACAACCATAAATCAAAGCATTTCTGGTCAACTATAGGAAAATATAGGAAAAAGATGCTTATATAGGGAATTATAGGATGCTTATCAAACACAGGTTCAAATAAAAAATATACTAGACTCGACAGCCTGCTATTGTCAACTATCTTTTCCTTAATAGTAACATTTTAGCTACTCTAGAGTTGTACAGTACGTGAAATACTAGAAATTAAATAGAACTCAGAGGCTTGCACAAAAGCTACTGGAACAAAGACTTGTCGCTTTTAGATTAAGGTAATCACTTCAATCATCAATACCTGATTGACCGAAGGAAACCATTTTTGATCAATAGTCTGATGCATCCTTTACACAATAGTAAGAATAAACAACCAATTCATAATTGGGGAAAAAAAGAGCGAACGCAACAAACGCACCAGCGTATAACCTAAATTGAAAAAAGTAAAAATTTTCAGTCTTCAATAAGTATAAACACACTTTTAAGCAAGCTCTGACAGGCCCCGACAACAGAAGTAATAAAATCCACGGTAACAACACGATAACAACTCATCAAAATCGAACTAAAAAGCAATAAAAATATTTTGGCCTCAGTGGTTAATCATTGGAAATACATCGTTAAATGAAATACAATATTTGTATCATGGTTAAAGAAAAAAATGCTTTATACAAAATTTACTGGTACGATCCTGAGCTAGTAGTCGCTTATAGAATAAACTATCATCCTTGACACTTGTGGTTTGATCACTATTGTCACTGTGAATGAAGAAAGGAGACCCAGAAACATTTACTACATGATCGCCTTCATCGCCAAAACGGTTACTTTTCAGTTGTTGTATTTCAGATTTGCAGAATCCTGTGTCCAATACCAATTTTTTGTTTTCGTCTTGGAGTCTCAAATTCGAAAGGTTTAGGTTCATGACATCTTTATCCAAATTTTGGATTTTGTGTTTTAATTCCTCATTTGATTTCAGCAATTTATCAAACTTTTTTGAGCTTATCATCTGTGATGTCACCTTGAAAAAAATCTTTCGATTGCACCGCATTGCTAACTTGAAAAATTATGAATTCAACGACACATACAATAATGAAGTCCTTCATTTTAAAATAAGATCAAATTGTCAACTGGTCTAGACAAGATGATAAGATAAGATCGGTTAAATGTCATCCAAATATAGTATTTGATAGGCACACTTACATGTAGTATATAATAAAATGAATATAAATTTGATACTTTTGCACACTATATTCTCAAAATTAAAATTGTAATTATATGTATTTTGATTCATTTTTTGTTGTTGTTTGTTTTAGTCCATGGGCTGGGAGGGTCCACCGTGCACCCCCACTTATCAACTTCTTGGTGATTTTTTAGGTACCTTTATACCTCCCATTACCGAATCAATTTGTCGCCAAAGAATATTTTCGGATTCTTTTTCAGTAAAAGCCTATATTTGAACCTCACTGGGTCAAAAAGACACGATTTTAGTGACTCAATTATTTGAGCGTCTAAATTGGATAGCATGTGCAAACAAACTAAACAAATTTAGGTATCGTTGTTTAGCTTAAATGCAATGCCTCAGCTTCACAATGGTACCAAGAAAGCTGCGATAACACTTAGGTATTTGGGGGTAAAATGGAAAAAAAATGTACTCCTACCCCGCGAAAAATTGCTTAAATTGACATATTTTTCAATGTCAAAACCCCTTGAGTATTTATGCTTCAGTAAAAATGACTTATTTGGTATTTTCTGGGGTTCTTTTGATGAATTTTGGCGATTTCCGTAGTCAGAATTTATTAAAAATGCAACAAAATGGGATTTTCGATTTTTCGGTCAAAAGTCACATAAATTCAACTCTACAAGTTATTACTGGACTAAAACGTCTCAAATTGGTAATATTCGATAGATAATTTAATTTTCTACATAGATAAACCTTATTTCCAAGAAAAAAAAATTAAATGTCAAAAATTTTACCCCTATCCCTAAAAAACTGGTTTCAGTATCAAACAGAATTCTCATTCACAGCATATTGACATCGTAGAACTCATATTTCAGGCATTCATAATTAATATAATGATGTACCCAACATATCTGATCAATCCAGGTGCTTAGATGTTCCTTTTGGGGTGACAATTACCATATTTAAAATCGAAAAATAACAATTTTCAGAATTTCAGAATTTTCTTCTATATCACCCGTCATTGTATTTTTTTCAGAATACCGAACCTTAAACAAACCTTTGTTAGCTACGGTACATTAAAATATTGTCATAGCTTCAAAATGAGCCCAAGTAATAAATATTTGAAATTTTCCAAGTCAAGTTAGGTGGAAAATTGCCACCCTTATTTATGAAAAAAACGAACTAAAACGTTAATTTTTAGCATATAAACGGTGTACAATAGACATGTTGGGTACTATTGTTTTTATTATCGATATATCAAACATATCTAATATTTTCTTCAGTTTCATTTTTAATTGGCAGTTTTTTTCTACAAATACCGTACTTCAAACAAGATTTTGTATCTTCAAATACAATTATATAGTGTCTAAGCTTTCTAATGAGCCCAAGTAATGAATATTTGAACTTTTCCAAGTCCAAATAGGTGAAAAACTGCCAATCCTAACCACGAAAAAAGTACCAAAACGCTATTTGTAAACTATCAACGATGTTAAGTCACACAAAAAAGATATACGTTAACCATCAACAATGTTTAGTCACACAAAAAGCCATATGTTAGCCATCAAGAGTGTTTAATCACACAAAAAGCTATATGTAAACCATCAACAATGTTTAGTCACACAAAAGTCCATATGTAAACCATCAACGATGTTAAGTCACACAAAGGCCATATGTTAGCCATCAAGAGTGTTAAGTCACACAAAAAGCTATATGTAAACCATCAACAATGTTAAGTCACACAAAACGCCATATGTTAGCCACCAAGAGTGTTTGGTCTAAAAAAAAATCCATGTGGAAACCATCAACAATGTTTAATCACACAAAAAGCCATATATAAACCATCAACAATGTTTAGTAACACAAAAACCTATATGTAAACCATCAGCACTGTTTAGTCACACAGAAAGCTAGTAAACCATCAACAATGTTTAGTCGCAAAGAATGTTTAGTCACACAAATAGCTTTATTTAACCATCAACAATGTTTAGTCACAAATAATGTTTAATCACACAAAAGCCATATGTTAGCAATGAAGAGTGCTAAGTCACACAAAAGATATATGTCAACCATCAACGATGTTTAGTCACAATTTTAAGTCACACACAATGTTTTTTTTTTTCACATAAAAAGCCATGTGTAAACCATCAACAATCTTTAGTCAATGTGTAACACAAAAACCAATGGGTAAACAATCATGAAAATCCCAATTTTGAAAATCGACAGTCCGTACTCTAAAAGTCTACAAATTATACTAATTTCTATATGAAATTGATAGTTATATCACATTTTTATGTTTCTTCAAGTTTATGATAAAATTTATCAGAAAAATCGGAGGTTGTAAAATTGAAAGAAAGCAAAAAAAGAAGCAACAGGATGAAAGCCATAACTGTCTTACGTCTTTCTTTTATATGTGAAACATGTGAAACACTGTATATTGTGGTTTAATTGACTGACAATACTGATACTATACTGAAAGTTTGAAACACTGTATATTGTGCTTTAATTGACTGACAATACTGATACTGAAAGTTTGAAACACTGTATATTGTGCTTTAATTGACTGACAATACTGATACTATACTGAAAGTTTGAAACACTGTATATTGTGCTTTAATTGACTGACAATACTGATACTATACTGAAAGTTTGAAAATATTGGAAGGTCACGCTGAGAAAATACTTCAAGGGACACAATAAAGATAAAACAACAAAGAACTAGGACAACAAACAGAAAGCTCTTATATCTAATAATTCACTGCTCATAATATTGGTGCATTGATAGGTTTAACAATGTGCGGCATATAAGACCAGTCAATGCAGAAAAATAAGGATAATTTTTCCTTGAAGAACAAAACTCAGTTTCATAACAAAAAATTAGGGTTTCCTTAAATCATTCCTCAACTCAAAATATTAGTGACACAAAGTAAAAAAGAACAGCTACACTGTTTAGACCATTATAACATTGCAGAACAAACATCTGAAGATCTATTTTCACATCGATCAATGTTTTTAACAAGCCCGATAAACCAAAAAAACACGACAATAGCTTTTAGGACACAATGTTACATTACTTATTCTTAGATGACAATAGATCAATTAGTTTTAGTAAGCTTCGTAAATGTCTATTGTGAGCGAATAATACCTGTACATGTCACATATGTTTTTTCGTCTCACCATTGCCTTTGCCTAGCCATTGTCTTTGCTTCATCATTGTCTTTGCCTCATCATTGTCTTTTCCCACTATCGTCTTTGCCTCATCATTGTCTTTGTCCCACCATTGGTTTTGTCTCTACAATGTCTTTGTCTCACTATTATCTTTTCCCACCATTGTCTTTGTCTCACCATTGTCTGTCTCACCATTGTTTTTGTACAACCATTGTCTTTGTCTCACCATGTCTTTGTCCCACCATTATCTTTGTCCCATCATTGTCCATGTCTCACCTTTGTCTTTATCTCACCATTGTCTTTTTCCCACCATTGTCTTTGTCCCATCATTGTCTTTGTCCCACCATTGTCTTTTTCTCATCATTATTGTCTTCCCACTATTGTCTTTGTCTCACTATTGCCTTTGTTTTTCAATTGCCTTTGTCTCACCATCGTATTTTTCTCACAATTGTTTATTACACCATGGTCTTTGTCTCAGCATTGTATTTTATGTACCATTATCTTTGCCTCCGCAGTATCTTTCCTTATCACTATTTCACTTAACCATTGTCTCCTGTCGTACAGGTTGGAGTTGTCTAACCATTGTCTCCTGTTATCCATGTTGGAGTTGCCTAACAATTGTCTCCTGCCGCACAGGTTGGAATTGCCGAACCATTGTCTCCTATTCATCATTGTATTTTCCTACACCGTGTCTTTTTTATCACTCTATCCCTTTTTTTCCTTAAAATTGTCTCCCGCTGTACAGGTTGGAGATTCCCAATCATTGTCTCCTGTCGTACAGGTTGGAGTTCCCTAACCATTGTCTCCTCTTCATTATTATATTTTCCTATACAGTGTCTTTTGTATCACTCTATCCCTTTTTTCCCTAACAATTGTCTCCTGCCGCATAGGTTGGAGTTGCCTAACCATTTTCTCCTGCTTTATCATCGTCTTTTCCTCCACGTTGTCTTTTATTATCACTATTTTGCCTAACCATTTACTTCTGCCTTGTCATGCAGAGTTGAATTGCCTTACAATTTTGCCCTGCCTTGCACTGCACGTTGAGTGGCAAAAAAAACCATTTGCTTCTGTCTTATCATTGTATCTGCTTCCATAGTGTCTTTCCTAATCACTATTTTGCCTAACCATTATGTCCCACCTTACAAGTGACAGTTGCCTTACTATTGTCTCCACCCTTGCATGACTGGAATATGCTTTTATCAATTGGTTCTTCTGATTTCACTCCGTCAGAATTATAGATTGAAAAACCTTTTTTTTCGTCTTACAACGGAAACTTCATATTATCGTCAAATATATCATAATAAAGAAATTTGTTTGATTTCTGTTTCTATACAAACTGCCAACTACACCGTGACAGAAAGACATTTCTTCATCTAACCATAGAATGACCAGTCATAATCTATATTTTCTTTAAGAATAATAGTTGATGCAACAGTTTGGAGCTTGGTTTCAGTTTGTCGAATTTTTCCTATTGTAATTGCATTGTGTTTCCATAGAGAAAGATTTCATCCGCATATAGAAACAGTAATGCAATCTACACAAGAGAAAATTGAAATTTATGGCAAAGTATTTATTTCTTCGATTGTATCACGTTCAGCCACAGCAAGTCTTGTAATGGAAATGCTGTATAATTTGTATTCCTATTTATCTGCTGTCGAAGCAAACATATTTTCTTGATCCTTATATTTATAGTGAACAGGGATCCATCTGGAAGACAATTTGCTCCCAGGACACTGTACTAATTGATTAATAAAATCTGCGAGATATAGAAGATTCTTCCCCGAATCGATTGAAGATACCGATAAATTTTATTACGAAAGCCTCACTCATCTTACTTCTCTTTTTTCGGATATTTGGCAGATCGGTGCTGCAAACATTGACTTATTAGAAAAAAATATTTAATGTCATTCATTACTTATCGGATTTTTTTAATAATTGCAATACACCTTTCTCTTGTCATCACTAAGCTTTTATTTTCATCAAATATTGAGTAACTTAGTATGGTGAGATACGGAGTTTCGCAATATGTTTGGACAATGGTATTTTAATGGAAAATATGATGAAACTCGAAATAATTAAATTGAAGTGTCGTTAACTGAAGATAATTCAATATTATTGTCCATCTTTTAATAAGATCCTATTGGACGAGGTGTTTTCAGTGGATGGATATTAAGACTTAGTTTTATGCTGAAACCATCAACACCATTCTTTTATTTTCTTATTGGATTGTCGCTACTCTTTATTGTACGGAGATGGATTAAAAAGTGGGATTACACCAGGAGGTAAGGTCTTTCTTCAGTTGAAATTATTGTAAATTCAGAAATAATTGCCCCCATTATTTTTTGGCGTTTGTCATTTTAGAAATAAAAACTCCCAACTCTTTTTTTTATCATTTTGAGAATTACACTACATAGATTATGATATAAAATATATAATCGGAGTTGAAAATTACTCTATTACACAATCGATCACATTTTTGCATTAAATATAGAAATAATTTGTGAATTGCAGTATTTGAAGATCAAATATTGGGTGTTTCTAGAAAAGAAGAGGAGCATTACCCTACCGGTGCACCTGGTCTATGCTCTCAGTTTTTAGTGGAGTCAGAGTTGCTTATTTTATTTTGTATGTTTTATTTTGGATATTTTATGTTATTTTATGTTCTTTGTTGTGTGTGTCTGTTTTCCATGTTTGGTCTTTGTCCCTGAAACACACTCCTTTTATTTCCTCTAGAATCTTAGTTCCCTTGATTACTCATTCAAATTAACTCATTTATTCAATTTCTTTATAAGATTCTTTGGGTATTATCAGTTAAAAGTAGAATTACAACAAAGATATTTGTGTGCTGCTAGACTTATCTATAAACTTGTATTTCTTTTCATTCGGTCTGCGATTAAGAATCTAATAAGATATAATTCTTTTTTTTTTAAATGGATACTGAGTTCGTTTTTTACTTTATTTTATTATTTATATCCTTTTTCACCATAAACTCTACATACTAGCTTGATCCATTGCTATATAATGGATTCATTTCCCTTCATACTGACCAGATGATCTGTGTTTTTTTAAGAACCCTTCACCTTCACCATCGGTTTATATTTCTTTCCCAAGTCTTTACAGCAATGTTTTTGTCCAAATCTAGTAGACATTCTAGTCGTTCTAGTGATAGTGACATCAACAGATAGTAGGAGGATATTTCATTCTGTATCACTACCAAATGGATTACTTAAGTCAATACCTTTAACTTTGAATTTTGTCGATAGAATGTTTCTCTATTTAAAAAAAAAGTTCTGTGTGTTAGTCATTCTGATTTTTTCTCGGATTTGAATTTAAGAGAGAAAACAAAAGCTTTATTACGGGGTTCAAACATACGTCATAAAAAGTCTTCTTGGTTTTTGTTTAAATATTATGAGTGATTCATGTAAGTACTAAGTATAATAATTAAGTATCGATAGCATTGTACTGGAAAAAGGATTGGCACGGCGTAATAGATACATAATCATGACACTTTTTTCGTTTACGTATGCCTAAGGCAACATTCGTCCATTATCGATTTTCTTTTATTTTGTCGATAATGCGGACCTTTGTTGTTATTATTCAATTATCTAAAATGTACATTGCCAAGAAAACTTCAAATCGATTAAGGACAGTATACTTCATACTAATTATTACTGTTACTTTTTAGGATTGCTGCAACCTCCTAACAAGGTATTAAAGAGATGGAAGTCGACACCTTTTATGAAAATGTTCTGTTGTTTTATTGGTTTGGTTTTGTTTTGTTTTTTGTTTTTGCATTCATACAAAAACATCAATTTGGTAATATAAGAATCGAGGAAGTGTTGATATATTAATTGACATTTACTTATAAACATTTGATGTTAGAGAAAGGCCTGTACAGAAAAAGGTTATACTAAGAGGGGTTTGAGAAAAACTAGGTCTTTTAATGAAATCATTAGTACAGCAGACATTTCCTTAGGTTTAAAGGTGCAAATTTTCTGTTACGAGGGATTTTAACCAAGCAAAGACAAAAGTGCAATCTCAAAATATGGGATAAAACCTCTTCATTTGTAAAGAAACGACTGTTATAGCAAGATACATTTTGGCCCAAAAATTACAGGCAAAAATTCCTACATTCACTGCCTTTTTCATAAAATAGGCATATATACGTTTGAGTATACAAGCCTCGAATGTGGAAATAGAAAACAAAAATGGATCGACGATTCTTAAAGATATCATTAATTTTCATTCCCATGTTTGTATACTTATCTGTCATGTATAAAGTGATGGACAATATATGTGAAGACACTTATAAAAAACTTTCAAGTCCACCTGAATTACCACATCAGGATATTAGACGTAATATCAATATGTCGTTCCATTTAAATATTCTAGCCAAGAGATACGAACATTTGGAAAAGCAAAGGAATCATTTACTCTCAGTTATAAGAGACGTGTTAACCCAAACTAATATCGGTAAAGATAGAATTAACTTTTGGAATGAACTTGATAGATTTGAAAAAAATGTAAAGGGCATAAATTCAATAAAGATAATAAAACAGAACATTGTGAAACCAAAATACATCTTCAACTGCACTAATATCAATGAAATTACTTTAAAGCAGAAAGTGGGTCATGGTGTAACAAAACAAGCCTTTCTTGGCGTCTATCGACAAAAGTCGGTCGCTGTGAAAATGGTCACACGGCACCAAAAGGACGTACGAGATTGCCGCCAAAACTTGCAGACAAATGATACAAATAGACGACACGAGTGCTTCATTTTTCCAAATATGAAATTAATGAAGGAAATTCTACTATTGGAACAAATGGACCACCCGGGATTAATAGAACTGTTAGGATATTGTGTTAGGAGTGAAGAAACTGACAGTACAGATCTCTCTGAACACGGAATTACAGCCGTGTATGAATATGGAAGACGATTAAACGTAGCGAATTTACAGTATAACACTTCTAGTAATAGACTTCATCACTCAATCGATCTTGCTGACTTTTTATCGTACTTAGAGAATTCCCCACTGGGATCTCTGAGAGTTAGAGACTTTAAAGAAGATCATTTCCTTTTGGTGAATAATTCGATTAAAATGATAGACCTTGATGATGTTGATAATCTGGAACCCTCTTGTGATATCTATTATGACACTGAAGGAATGCAATACTGGAAGCAGTCTGGAGTGCAAACAACTTCGTGCGAGTTTAACCTCCAATGTAACATGGGGTTGTGTATAGGATTTAATGCAAAACATAACCTAAAAATGATGAACAAATTTTTTTTCAGTAGACTACTACATCCGAAACTGTACCCAAATGTGGTAAATGGAAGGTTGTGTAATCTATTAGCACGAATAGACACACTAAATATAACTGCTAAGGAGATTGTGGTTGATTTAGTGAAAATCGGGGACATTTTATCAACAAAGTATGGAAGACACCTCTAAATTCATTATTAAAAATATAGTAAAGATTCCTAGTTTTTTTTTAAAGTATAAAATTATATATGGTTTTGGTTTGGAAATAAGGATAAAAGCGCTATTTATTATTGACATGATATGCTTTAAAGCAGATTTAATCTCTTGTTGGGGGATAAACGCTGTAATTTTGAAGACTAAATTTAAAGAATAAACTTTTTGCTATCAACTGATAACCAAAACAAACTTTGATTAAATGTAATACACTACGTTCAATACCTTTAAGAAATGTATACCTTTAACCTGTTACAATTGGGCGTATTATTTAACCTTTGAAAGCTTTACATAAATATGCAATCTAAATACATGTATTGCATTTTTATTTTGAAATTCATATTAGAACGTCACTTTGAACTACATTTGTTGTTTAAACTAAATCTGATTTTCTTTTATAGTCCCAACCAATTGTTAGTACCAAACGTCTTCCTAAGAAATCATCCCTTTTGTATTCATAGTTGGCTTAATTGATTGTGACCAATTTTTTAAAGAATTGGTACTGAAATTCAGAATAAACACATTTTGTTTCCTGAGACAGAATTAATCAAGCCATCTTTTATAATGGGTTATACGATTATGGACAAAGCTGTTTATTGATATATATGACATTATGTATACAGTCACAAAACATTCATTTGACATTAATCATGAAATATAAAGCAGCTTCGATGAGATTATGTCTGTAGGAAATAAACGCATTAAAAGTATTCAATTTGTCTTTTGAATCTCCCATCTGACTATTGTAGCAAACCACGTTTCACATGGATATGTGTCGTTTGAAATCCCTAGGAGTTTATCTCATTTTTCAATGATTCTAACACGTGCAGTATATTCAAGTTCAACTATTCCGTAAAGGAAAGGGTCACCTTTGCATTAAGTAAGGTTCTTATGAAAAATTATTCCCGTGTAAACAAAAAAAAAATCTTTAATGCAAAAGGCGCTTTTGTAAAATGCACAAGGCTATTCAAAATTCGAAATTTTTAAAATAAATCGTAAATAGCCATCTACTAGAACTCTTCTATCAGAAGGTGTTGATGACCTTATTGTCAGACTTTAACCAGCACTCCACAGTTTAGTTTAGTTTCGCACTTTTGGCTAGGGATGAAAAATGACATAAATGGAAACCGGTGGTTGCTATAGTGATTAAAAATGAAGAATCTATTGTTGATAAAACATTTTCTGAAAAAGGGGACTTTTGCAATGTTTTATATATTTTCAATGTTGAAGGGGCTTTTTTTTTCAATGACAATTTGACTTCATTGTGAAAGTGAAAGTAAGTCAATTTTTTACCATGCTAAATTTAATAAGTGGATTACAAAGTGAAATATCTCAAAATCTAACCGATGCCCATATGAGGAAGGAGTTTTCGGAGGAAAAAGTGTGGACAGTTTCAGGGGATGAAATAAAAATTTAAGATATTTTGCGGGAAATTTGATATTTTTAAACCTGATTTTATGAACTTTTTTGCAAATTTTCGCATATTTTTGCATGGTTTCTATGGTAACCCTATTTACTGTGGGTAATTTTTTTCCAGAAAATTTTTAATGCATCCTGAAGGCCTTGGCTTGAGCTATTTCTAGATATATAGATTTACAGGTGATTGACAATTTCTTGAAGTGATAAATGTTACAAAGCATCCGATTAGAAGACCAAAATTAGGCAGTTCTACAATACTGTGGATTTCTGGCTTATTGATTTTTACCTATAGCTTCCGATTGGCTCGTGAGAGAGTAATCAAGGGTACAAAGACTCTAGCGGAAATCAAAAGAATGTAATCCAGAGACAAAGACCAGATACGGAAAATATAAAGTAATTAAAATAATACATACGAAGTAACAAAAGTAAATGTGCAACTCGGACTCCACTAAAAATGGAAGGATGGACCAGGTGTACCGGTAGGGTAAGCGTCTTCTTCTTTTCTAGAAACGCCGCCGACTTGAACATTATAAGTCAAGTCCAGGATAGACGAAAGAGGAAAGGAAAACTATGACATTTTGAACAAATGAGTTTTCATGGTGCAGATGGATACAGTGTAACGTTCCAATCCACGAGTTCATGATGACGACCATAACACTTAGGAAGTGATGACTTCAATCTTGTAGCAATATAACCCTGTTCCAGAAGCCTAATTGTAAGAAGTCTAGCGCGATACAAAACGTCTGCGTAGTTACGACAAGCTCTGACATAATGTATGAGTTATGAAAACTCCATACGCAGGTGCTGAAGGAATATTGGCACAGATGAAAGAAAAATTGACAATTCTGAATGAAAAGTCATCACGTTTGTCGTAAAGTTTGGTCAATAGTTTTCCTTTACCATCAATCTCTAAGTGTAGGTCAAGATATGAGGCTGACTTCACATTGTTTGTAGTATCCTTTATCTCCAGTTTTTTGGGGGTTGATGCGATGTATCAAATCCCCGAAACTAGGCCTGTTTAAAAATCATATAGAGGAAATTGAGATTGAAGTCGGGATTTTAACTGAGTATAGGCAATAGAAGTATACTGTATCATATCATAGGTTTTATTGTTATTATATTATGATAATAATCTTGAATTGAGGTTGTCCAGCTGATCTTTCGAATTTTTCAGGATCACCCCCCCCCCCATTGGTCTTTAATGCACGGAGAGGAAATCCTCATACCAAAGGCTTTAGCTGGCCCCAAAACATTATTATATACAGGTGCACCGAAAGCGTCACCCCTATATACTCAAGTACTCAGATAAATTCCGATAAATGCTCAATAGGGCTAAAAAGGATACAGAACATAGAACATATTAAAGGGCCCACGGGGGGCAACATGATAGACGAAAGAACCACTGATTAGACAGTATGGAACATTACAACTCACAACATAATAATACTAAATACAAATCTAGTATTAAAGATAAATATACTGTTTAATGCGTCAAAAATGACTTACAAATAAATTTTTATAGATAAATTTTCCATCTGCATTTATTAGAATCTTTGGATTTCCAGACAAGGTAAAGAAATAAATTTCTGTTCAGGATCAAGATTTTTGAAATTTTTAACTTCATTTCCAATAAAAGCAAACAAAACTTTCGTTGAAAGATGGAATTTGTTGCTGATTATATAAAAGATGGACTTCATCTTCTATTTCTTCAGAGTAACATTTAATACAGAAATGGTCATTACTCTCAATTTATGAAAATAAGCCAATTTCAATCATTGATTTATGTAATGAAATCCACAATTTACAAATAGATTTTCTGAGTTCAAAATTCTTTATTTATGATAGATAATTTTTAAAAGCAAAAAAGACATACAGAGGCCAGAAATACCAGATGCAAAAATGCGGCGGGGTTAAAGTACTTTAACATTCTGTCTTTCGAAGTTTTAAATTGCACAAATGATAAAAGAGAATTTTTTTCCAAAAAGTCTTTTGACCGGCAAAATGAAAACTCATTGTAAATAGCCATTAGGTTTTCGCAGAAATACATGTCTTTCAGCTGCAAATTCCTCTTTTCTCAATGATTTCAGACATTTTTATTTCACGTTGAACGTCAATCAAGTGTATTCCGGCTCTAAATTATACAGGAACAAGTCCTTAGGTTGCACTTTATTCGAGAATTGTAACCAATTACCTATGTACTTTCACTTTACAAACCGACTTCCTGACGTTACGGCTCGATCATGTTGGCGCCTAAAGGCGCCGGAATTTCAAATTCCTTAACCATAAATCATGATTTATTATTTAAAAAAGGATATTGATTTTTTTTCAATTCAATTTTCATAAACATTTGACAGATTAGTTTTAATATTTATGACTTGCATAATAACATTGTCTTCTTTAAGTTTACTTTACACCGGACGTTTATGAGCAATAGGTCTATTCTTGAAAAGCAGTGGAAGCTTACCCTCCTGGTGCACCTGATTCATGCTCTCAGTTTTTAGTGAAGTCCGGGTTGCTCTTTTGTTTTGTTTCTATGTACGTGTTAATTGTCGTGTGTCTATTTTCCTTGTTTAATCGTTATCCTTGGATAATTTTCATTTTTATTACTGTTTGAATCCAGGTTCTTCTGATTTCTTATTACTTATTATACAACACTATGTCATATACCAGATTTCAAAACTAATAAAAGTTTTAAAACGGCTTCTTTGATTCTCAACCAACTTCCATCAGAAAATTTGCCGAAAATTCTGAAAGCTATTTCAATGTTAATCAATTGATTTTGTTCATTTACTTTTGTTGTTTGTACGTATTATTTTGGTTACTTTTTGTTCTTTATTGTGTGTGTCTCTTTTCCCTGTCTGGTCTTCGTCCATGGGTAACATTCTTTTGATTTCCGCTAGAGTCTTGGTCCCCTTGATTATTTTTTAACTGTTAAAACACGATATGGTGCTTTTATCTTTATTATTCCCTCCTATATTTGATGTAAGGGGATTAATATCGCCTTTTACCGATTTACAAAAAAATAGTTAAATGTCGTATTCCTTTTAAAATCTTGTGTTTTTCATTTATTGTAATTGATTCAATAAATATCGGATTTGTATTCTAAATATTAGCGTCAAAGACATATCTCCACACTGAGAGCGCTTCTTCTCTGGGTCATCCAAGTGCATTTCCAAATTCTTTCTTAAATGCTTACTTCCATCTTTTCATCAGTGTGAATGATCTTCGAATTAGATGTGATATATGTTATACAAGAGGTAGTATGATTAAGATGTGGATTTTGAAACAAATATTAAGAATCTTGATCATCAAGTGTTTTATGTAGAAGCATATATTTTTTAAAGTTTACATATCTTATAGCGCTATGACAAAAGCCCAAGCGAATAGAAATATTACTATATCGATAGTAGTATTTTATCGAATGTCCCCAGTGTAGTGAATTTCGATAATTCACACTTTCGGTAATTTCACTCTCGGACTTTATTATAACTAACTCCAATCAACCAACAGCACAAGAACATAAGCAGCATTTAACAATCATTAAGCATTTATTGAAAAATAGGTCCTTCTTTTAAAAAAAAATTCTCAGTAAATAATTTAAATGAAATAGAAAATGGCGATGTAAATTCATTAACACGTATACACCTTTGCTGTACAATGGTTTGCTATGTGAGATGTACTTAGAATAAAATAGTTTCCAATATTAGCCATTTTCCTAAACTTATATTAAAAGATGGTATCATGTCTATAACTCTGATCTCATTGAATCGTCTGAATATAGCTGAAATACTGCTGCTCGGACGTTAAACCCCAACAAACAAACAAACAAACATCACATCATCTGATTAGAATGTCAAAGATAGTGGTAACGTTAAATTGATTGTGAACGGTATAAAGTGTCGCCGTATTTTACGATAATCCACGTAGCGATTCAATTATAGAAGATTGAAGATTAGACATTTCATTACACAGACAAAAGGTGTCAAGTGACTTTCATAAAATGAGTACTGCCTAAGCATTTGATATTTTAGATACAAAAAAGTCACTATAAAAACTCCTTAATACTCAACTGGTTTTTTTTCCCGGCTTTCCTTAAAATTTCGGATCCTGTTTTAATGGTTATATCAAAGATACTGAACTCATTGTCACCAATCGGAAGGAAGAATTTAGAAAGTCTCAAACTGGAAAAATCAAGGATAAACCCGAAAAATGAAATTAAAAACTAGGTTCTTGCTTTGGTACGGTCAAGTAATGTAATTATGTTTGAAAGAGTTTAAAATGGTTGTTATCTAATCTAATAAAATGCGTTTTCCACAACTAAAGTACAAGGCATCATACAACAGAAAATACATATTTATCAACTATTTGAAGGTGAATGCAAAATGCGCTATAAAGAAAAACCTTACCAACTTATACAAATTTACTAGAACTCAATCTATAACTCATTAACATACACCTGTGTTAAAAAATGTTCAATGTCACAAGAAGTTTAGAAAAAAATTTCAAGTAAACTGGTCAGTGTAGAACATATCTTAGTTAAAGTACACAATTCCATGAAAAATCAAAGAACCAAAACGTTTAAGAGAGTTTGTCGGAAGGTTAAGAGTGGTTCGTTTAAATTATTAAACGCTCTCACAGTTTCATACTAACCAATCTTATAAACAAGTGTTATTTATACTGGAATTGTGCACTACGCGTTTTTCTTACTAGTTTTACACAGTGCCCGGCCTTTACTAATATTTAATGTCATTAATGACAAATCATATTATTGAATAATTGTGTTACATCTTTCTCTTGTCACCCATCAATTATTAAGCATCTTATCTTAGTTAATTCAGAATTTGTTTGGAATAGGAATTTTGTCAATAATAGAAACAGAAAGAAGCTCTAAATAATTACGTTAAAGTGACATTAACTGAGTGTAATTCAATACAATTGTCCATCTTTATGGCTTGATCCTATTGAAAAAAATGTCTGAGTAGGAAGTTTTATGTGGAAACCATCCAGATAACCATCATTATTAGCATTCGTTAGCTTGCCAATTTGGATGCGACCTCACATACATAATTATAGACTGTTTATCAATTCTTGAAAAAAAATATATATATTTTCAGATTGAAAGTGGTTTTAATCAATTCACTATTTGGGATGATAATATTTTATATAGCAGAATGCTAGCTTTGAGAATTTAGAAATAATTCAAATGCAGACAAGATATTCTGTAGGAGAATTTTCTTCCTCCATGATCTTTATGGAACATGGAAGCAACTCTTCGCGGTAATTTCATCACTGGCGATTGCTCAGATAGGAAGGTAAACTTATTTTCCTCTTTGTATTAAGAACTTTCGTAGCTTACTTAAAAGTGAGTTTACACTAGTTGAAGACCTTTTGGTGATCTTTTTAAGTACTTTCTAATTTTTGATAAAGGTTATATGATGGAGCATTTGTTGCGTTTCACCATATATGTTCCCTTTTTCTACACTTTTCAAAGTACAAAAAATAGCCGCAAGTGACATTTCCGTTGATAAACCATTTTTTTACTGATTTGTTCGACGTGTCATAGTTTTCCTTTCCTCTTTCGTCTACCCCGGACTTGACATTTTATGAGCAACTCGGCGGGTGTTTCTAGAAATACTTCTGTTTCTTTGTATGTATTATTTTAGTTACTCTGTATTCTTTTTGTGTATGTCTGTTTTCCGTGCCTGGTCTTTGTCCCTGGATTGCATTCTTTTGGTTACCGCTATAAGATTGGTCCCTTTGATTACTCTTTTGTATTGTCAAACGTGCTGTTGTCTCTTATATTGTTTGCTGAATGTACATAACAGGAGGTGTTCAATATACTAGGTTTTTTTTAATAAAAAAGGATTTAACATCCAAATTACCCTTGTTTACAACAGTTTATAACGCAAATAAATATGAAAAATATGTCTCAGAGACAACAACCCCATCAGGATGAAAAATGTCAGCTCAAGGCCAACAATAGGTCTTCAATGAATGATGAGGAAACCCTCACACCACAGGGCAGGCTGCAGCTGGACCCAAAACAACATTATACACAAGTAAAGCCTAATAAGCAAATATAGACTCCTTATATTTTGAAACTGGTTGGGAAACCCTCCATGTAGAAGAAAAAGAAGGCAATTTAGTTCGTTTTATAAAAATTACCATCAAGATTGTTCGCCTTATCTTAATGACTGTTTATCACCGTATCAACGAGATGTAAGGCAAAACAACTTGCGAACTGATTTTGACTATCGGCAATCATTCACAAGATTAGTTATATTCCAACTCCTTTTTTCCGTCCGCGATTAGACTTTGGAACAAATTCAAATAAAATATACGTAATCTTCCAACCATTCCTAGATTCAAAAAAGCAAACCGATTTGAAATATATAATAAACCTCCTTCTTATTATTTCACAAGTTGTAGATTATGTAATATTCTACACACGAAACTTTGACATAGGTGTATTGCCCTGAATGCAGATCTCTTCCGTGTTAATTTTGTAAATAATCCAGGTTGTGTCTGCGGCTGGGTGGTTGAAGATGGCATACATTACCTTTTCGAATGCCCACCATATTTAAAGGCAGGTGAAAAATTGAAGAATGATACTGCCTTTTTACTAAAACTAACAGTCGAAACTTTGCTTTTTGGAAAACACTTTATCTGATGATTTAAACAAAGATATATTTAAATCAGTCAAGTATTCATCAAACAAACAAAGCATTTTGACATAGGATGATCATTGCAAGCAAATATAACTTCATCCTGTTAATATTTCCCATATTTTCTCTCTTTTTTTAGTTTAGATGACTATTGCCACCGATATTGAAATGACAAATTCATCACATTTGATAACTCACATATATATAGAAGGGTCTGAAAATTCCCAACGATGTTAGAACTGTCAAACTTTTTGGTCGTTCCGTCCGCGGGACCCGAACTCGTACCGCTGTGACATCAATGGCTACACCGCCTGCACAAAGTCCAGCGCAAAACAAATTTGCATCGCAAATTTGACAGTTCTAACATCGTTTGGAATTTTCACTTTGATTTAATCCGCTTCATCCCATGGGGAGGGGACATAGGGCGACCACTGTGGCTTTCCATCTCCTCCTTTCTTTTGCCAGTACTTTAATTTCTCCCCAGGTCTTTCCAATCTTCTGGGCTTCCGTATTCAAATTTCGCCTCCATGTGTTTTTTGGTTTACCTCTTTTTTTTCCGGCCATGAGGGTTCCACTCTAGGGCGTGGCGTGTTACATTTGTACTTCCTTTTCTCAACGTGTGTCCAATCCACCTCCATTTTCTTGATGTAATTGTTTGCATGACCAGTTCTTGTTTGGTCCTTTGCCATAAGTTGTAAAGGCTCTGTTAGGCTCCCACCATGGATAACTTGACTAGTGAATCCTTCATAGAGCTGACGAATGATGGATACAATTTTCTCTGGAATACCATAGTGTCAGAGAATGTTCCCTAGTACTTGATGGTCTATACTATCAAATGCCGTCTTAAATCAAGAAATGTAAGGTATAGTGATGTCTGCCATTCAATAGTTTGTTCCATAATGATTCTTTAGGTGGCAATTTGGTCAGTACATGGACTTTCCTGTCTGAAACCAGCTTGTTCATCTCGCAATATTTTATCAACTTCATTTTTCATTCTGTGTAAGATGATATGACATAGTACTTTGCTAGGGATGAAAAGCAAAGTTATACTTTTTATGAGCAACCCAGTTTTTAGTGGAGTCCGAGTTGCTCAATTGCTTTTGTTACTTTGTATGTATGGTTTTGGTTACTTTGTGTTCTTTGTTGTGTATGTCTGTTTTCCATGTCTGGTCTTTGACCCTGGATTACATTCTTTTGATTACCGCAATAACCTTGGTTCCCTTGATTACTCTCTAATACCTCTCCAGTTTCAACAGAATTTTTACCATGATTCATCTGCTCCAGTCCTCAGGTATTTGTTCTTCCTGCCAAATTCTGTTCAAAAGATTGTGAAACTTGTTGATCGAGATAGAATCTAATGCTTTCATTTCTTCCGGAGGGATGTTGACTATTCCTCCTGCTTTGTCATTTTTCAGATGTTTAATTGCATTGGTTACCTCTGCTCTAGTTATTCGCCTTGTCTTTAGATCTTGTCCATATTCTTCAGTTGGTGGATCTGTAGTAGGAGGTTTATTCAGGACTTCTTCAAAATGTTCTTTTCAACGATTCAATTGTCCTTCAGATTTTGTGAGTGTGTTTCCATTTTTATTTTTTACAGGTGTGTCAGTATTGGATGTTCTGCCAATCAGTTGACGTGTGATGTTGTAAAGAGTCTTGATAGCTCCTTTGCTGCAAGCAGTTTCTACTTCTTCTGCAAGTTGTTCCACATCTTTTTTCTTGTCATCTTTGCAGCCATTTTTAACCTCTTTATCCTTTTCTTTGTATAATTCTTGTGCTTGTCTTGTTTGTTGTCTTGTGGTGGCGTTCAATTGTTTCCCTTTACATTTTCTTCTTTCTTCGATCTTACTCCAGGCATTATCTGACATCCAATTTTTACGTTTGTTCTGTATGTATCCAAGCGTTTCTTGACATGTCTCTATTACTGCCAGCTTTGTTCTTTCCCATGTTAAGTTGATCTTATCATCTTCGGTCTCTACATCTTCAGTTTTTAGTGGAGCCCGAGTTGCTCATTTGCTTTTCTTACTTCGTATGTATGATTTTAGTTACTTTATGTCCTTTGTTGTGTATGTCTGTTTTCCATGTCTGGTCTTTGTCCCTGGATTACTTTCTTTTGATTACCGCTATAACCTTGGTTCCCTTAATTACTCTTTCTAGAGTAGTAAATCTATTTTGGAGAGAAAGTTGGAATAAATCTCTGACAATTTATTCTTTCAGCTTAGCAACACTGAATTTCTTTTGTTTGCTTTCTATTTTTTTTATGGCTGAGAGCTTAAGATTGATATGCCCTTGTACTAGATGATGGTCTGATGCTATATCTGCTCCTCTTTTTACCCTTACATCCTGCAAAGATGATCTCCATCGTTGGGAGATAGCAATATGATCAATCTGGTTTGCAGCATTTCCAGCTGGTGACACCCATGTTCCTTTCGTTTGCTTTCTTTTTTTTTATGGCTGATGGTCTGATGCTATATCTGCTCCTCTTTTTTTGGTATTTTATCTATGATGGTCTGAAAGGAATGATAAAGTCCTCTGTTTCATTTTCTTCAGCATCGTTTGTTGGTGCATACACTTGGATGATGGTTGTGTTTTGGAACCTAGAGTTGAATCTGGCTGTTATAATTCTAGACGATATGGGATTCCATTAATACAGTAATGCCTTTTTAGAATTTCTTGTCATCAGGAATGCAACTTCCTTCTCATGTGGATCGTCTGGGTTGGTGTTTCTAGAGTATATAATTGTGTGACCGGAGTTAACACTTGTCAGACCAGATGAATTCCATCTCACCACACTTAATCCTAAGATCTCAATCTTATATCTGTCCGTTTCTTTGGCAGCCTATGCACATTTTCCACTTTAGTATAATGTTCTTACTTTCCAGGTGCCTATTTTGGTGGTATGTTTGGCTGAAAACAGCTCCGTCGGCTTTCGCGTCATCTGCTGTTTTCGAGAGTTGTTGTTCTTTCTCTGTTCTTCGACAAGAATGAGTGTTTGCTTTCGTGATCGTTTCTGTAATCAGCATTTTTTCCAAGGTTGGGTGAATAACCTTACGCTTAATCCCCTGGGCTTGGAGGGCCAGCAGTTTTTCTGTAGGGTTTTTTTTCTCCCTTAGACGGACGATAGCATTCGCTGACGACTTCCACCTACCCGGATTTTCTTTCTGGATTTACTTCCATAGCCTTTGACGATCCAAAGTCTTTCCACAAGGCAGTGGAGTTATTTGACCATAGCTGGGCAAAGTTGATGAGTGCTAGGGCATATCCACACGCCGGTGGTCCTCCACACTGCATCTCTGGGGTCCTTGCTACTCCGAGATTCCCTTCAAACTTAGCCTGAGATACTGGATCCCAGTCGACATGCATTTTCACGGGGAGGCGTTGGTAGTATAGAGGCTTTGTACTGTCGGGAGCAAGATTTACGCACTCGACTCTCCCTTTCGCCTACAAATAGGGTAGCCACGGCAACCGTAGATCTTCAATTTCGATCCCAGTCGCACTAGACGCATTTCACTACTCTGTGGTGAAACACCACCAACACACTTCTATAAGTTTACATTATCTTTCCTGTATCAATTTGATCCAACGGAGCAGTGTAGCGAATAGAGTCGTCGCACTGTGAGACAAGTTTGTTTGTTATTTTGTTCACAATGACTCTTTTGACCATTTTCGACAGATTTTTTAAACCAATACATCTAAATTTATGCATTTATTGATAACAATAATAGGATTATATTCAAAATTATCTTCAAAAGCTATCGGTAATGCTGCATCGGTTATTAAAGCATAGTTTTGTGATAAATTATTAAGAGAAATGAAATTTATATAATTGTGATGATACTGATGATGATAAAAGTATACAACAACAGTATACTGACATTCGCCTTTATTTCAAAGCTCTGATTATTGATGTTGTTTGTTTATTAAGATCAGTTATATTTATCGAAAGCATCATCTATCTGAAAACATGTTTAAAATGATATGATCCTTAAGTAGACCAAAGTACAAATTTCTACCATAAATTACCTGATCATAGTTTTCAGAGTGATACTAGATCCTAATGCAATAAAAATCAAGCAAAGGAGTAAAAACATCGTCATAAAGATTGATTGATTCTGCATTCAAATTAAAATGTCAAATAAATCTTAACTTAAGTCCCCGTAACTTTATTATACTGAAATATTCATTACTACATAATGTTATCTTACGACTTGTTTTCACATTATTTAATTCAAATTCTACATCACATCTCAGATTTCATTCCATTACAGGACATGCTTCATGAATTTACTATCTTTTACTTTCATCATTTAAACAGATAACCAAGGTAAATTATATTTAAACAAAGCTGAATAAAAATGATTTTATTTTACAGACTACCAAGTGGGCCTTAGAGGTTTGCTTTGTATTACCGATTGCAGTCAGTATAGGATGTTCATGTTTCATTTCTGTGGAAGTCTATAGAAAATTAGGTGTTATTGGAAATATTTTTTTGCAGGGGGATACAGAAATATATCATACCAATGATTCTTGAAATGTTTTGACATAATTAGTACTTAAAAATGTCACATGTTACAAAAGAAACCCCGAAAAATCCGATGTGAAATAAGGTATGCCGGAAGGGTGATCAAGTCCTGCACCACCAGCAGCAACCTTCATATTACAATTGTATAATCCGGTATTAGTGTAGCAACAATAATTCCCCGTCCCGAGTCACAAAGGGATCCATTAAAAAATAAATGACACTTGGGCAATCTAATACAATTCAACAAAGTATCACGATGTAAATTAAGTTAAATGCGGAAATGGAAACAATTATCCGAAATAAACTCATTAACTTAACATAAGAAAAATCACCATAAGAATGGGACAATACCAATTATGTTTGTATAAACGCTAGAACATTAGATCTTGAATTTGACACCAATAAAACATTGGAGCATGGAGCAGGTGCACCGGTAGGATAAACGTCCCTTGCTTGTCTAGAAAAACCCGCCGACTTGCAAATTATAAGTCAAATCCAGGATAGACGAAAGAGGAAAGGAAAACTATGACACGTTGAACAAATGAGTTTTCATGATGCAGATGGATACACTGTAACAATCACGAGTTCATGGTGACGACCATAAAACATTTATAGTGATGACTTCAATCTTGTAGCCACACAACCCTGTTCCAGAACCCTAATTGTAAGAAGTCTAGCACGATACAAAAAGTCTGCGTAGCTACAGCAAGCTCTATCATAACGTAACGTATGATTTGTGATAGGAAAACTCCATACGCAGATGTTGAAGGGATGTTGCCACAGATGAAAGGAAAGTTGAAAATACGGAATGAAAATTCATCGTGTTTGTCGTATAGTTTAGTCAATAGTTTAGGAGATACACCACTGAAGCTTGTAAGTGTCTAGTGCAGTAGTTTTGCACTCCGGTAAGACGTGGATTCTGAGGATATCTTGTCTCATCTGTGAGATAGAAACTTCAATCAATCGGTCAATCAAATTGTGACGACACCAGTAAAACTTGTTTTATTAATGGTATAAACAAAAGCTGAGAAAGTCCTGATTAAGTTCTGCATAGAACCAATGTGGTAATTTTTTATCTGTCGAAAAGCATGACTGTCGTTACTAAAAATAGAACATAGGGGTCAGACACATGTTTTTCGCATCCTACCGGTGCACCTGGTCCATGCTTCCAGTTTTTAGTGGAGTCCGACTTGCTCATTTCCTTTTGTTACTTTGTATGAATGATTTTAGTTACTTTATGTTCTTTGTTGTGTATGTCTGTTTTCCATGTCTGGTCTTTGTCCCTGGATTACTTTCTTTTGATTACCGCTATAACCTCGGTTCCCTTGATTTCTCTTTCTAGAGTAGTAAATCTATTTTGGAGAGAAAGTTGGAATAAATCTCTGACAGTTTATTTTTTCAGCTTAGCAACATTGAATTCCTTTCGTTTGCTTTCTATTTTTTTATGACTGAGAGCTTAAGATTGATATGCCCTTGTACTAGATGATGGTCTGATGCTATATCTGCTCCTCTTTTTACCCTTAAATCCTGCAAAGATGATCTCCATCGTTGGGAGATAGCGATATGATCAATCTGGTTTGCAGCATTTCCAGCTGGTGACACCCATGTAAGTTTTTGACATTTCTTATGAGGAAAAAGAGTTCCTCCTATAATTAGGTTGTTGACAGCACAGAAGTCTGCAAAAAGCTCCCAATTTTCGTTCATTTGTCCTCCTCCATGTGTGTCAATTTCTCTCTCTCTCTCTTCCTTCTCTATTTGATCCCATCTTGGCATTTAAATCGCCCATTAGTAACATTACATCTCTTTTTGGTATTTTATCTATGATGGTCTGTAAGGAATGATAAAAGTCCTCTTTGTCAACTTCTTCAGCATCGTTTGTTAGTGAATACACTTGGATGATGGTTGTGTTTTTGAACCTAGAGTTGAATCTGGCTGTTATAATTCTGGACGATATGGGATTCCACTACAGTAATGCCTTTTTAGAATTTCTTGTCATCAGGAATGCAACTTCCTTCTCATGTGGATCGTCTGGGTTGGTGTTTCCCGAGTATATAATTGTGTGACCGGAGTTAATACTTGTCAGACCAGATGAATTCCATCTCACCAAACTTAATCCTAAGATCTCAATCTTATATGTCTGGTCTTTGTCCCTGAATTGCATTCTTTTGATTACCGCTATAACCCTGGTTCCCTTGATTACTGTTTCGCTTACATCTCCAAGACCGTTGGGTTAAGCCAAATTCTGACCAAGTAAAGTGTTAAGCATAATGAGATCTATCTCTGGTACAGTTTTCGTTTTAATCTGTTCAGCCATGTTGGAGTTACTGCCCTTTTCGATGTTTTTTAGTCTATTTTAAATGTCATTACTTTCAAAAATCTTTTCTTTTGAAACTTGATGACCAGTCAGAACCAAACTTTGTATGAATGTTTCGTAAGGTGTTTTGCATAAAACCTAGATGGGGATTCTTGATCCGTCGAAAAACGTGGTCACTGTTACTAAAATAGAACACAGTGTTAAGACAGAAGTTTTTCCTCATATATCTCAAAAACCGTTAGGTTTAGCCCAATACTATTATTTTCGAAATGATCCTCATTAAAAGACATACAAAAGTCTGCGTTGGGTCAAGTTGTCAGATGGCTCCTTGTTAGAGTTATTGCGCTTGAAAGGTGAAAAATTGTGTTTGTTTTTACAGTTTTCAGCCAATATCTGTGAAAACTATGATCTTTATGATAAGGCCTACAAAAGTGCGCGGAGATCAAAGTTGTCGGACGATTTCTTGTTAGAGTTATTGCCCTTGAATTGCAAAAAAATATGTTTTAGCAGTTTTCAGCCAATATATTGAAAACTATAATAGATAAAAAGAAACTTTCAATTAATGAAACGATCCTTATGATAAGTCCTACCGAAGTCTCCTCGAGTCAAAATTGTCGGACAACTCCTTGTTAGAGTTACTGCCCTTGAAAGCAAAAATTTAAGCAGGTGAACGTTTCATACTTCTGGGAACCTCTTGTTTCTGTAGTAGCTCTTGTATAAATCTGGCTTCATACGATTGTAGGAACAGCTCGGCTAAGAGTAGCGTAAAACTGTTCATATGGGGTTTCTAATGATCTGTGGTGACACATGTCCCTAAAAGTTGACCAGAAATTCCTTTTTTTACAAAATTGGACTAGAATTTTTTTTAAAATTGGTGTGGCTTTCACGAAACAAGCATTTTTTCTACCTGATAATAGATAAGCATTTCTTT
The DNA here is from genome assembly GCA_037379345.1 of Perna viridis. Lineage (NCBI taxonomy): Eukaryota > Metazoa > Mollusca > Bivalvia > Mytilida > Mytilidae > Perna > Perna viridis. The sequence continues at coordinate 70,147,357 of CM074512.1, read as the reverse complement.
TAGCGTTCCTTGATTTGTGTTAAACATTGATAAATAACAAATAAGAACTGTTTGGCAAAATTTTGTATACCGTAACAAAGCTAATGCCACTGGAACAAAGACACATCGATAGGTTTTTTAAGTCCATGTTTCTACACCGTACGTAAAGATGTAATGATGTAAGGGCTTAGTCGTGCGTGTACACGTATTTTTCATATAAAAAAGTTATCCAGGGAACAAAGACTTTAAAGACCCTACCGTTGCACCTGGTCCATGCTCCAAGTTTTTAGTGGAGTCCGAGTTGCTCATTTACTTTTGTTACTTTGTATGTATGATTTTAGTTACTTTATGTTCTTTGTTGTGTATGTCTGTTTTCCATGTCTGGTCTTTGTCCCTGGATTACTTTCTTTTGATTACCGCTATAACCTTGGTTCCCTTGATTACTCTTTAACGAATATCAAAAGAATGTAATCCAGGGACAAAGACCAGACATCGAAAACAGACATACTCAACAATGAACATGAAATAACCAAAACAATACATACAAAGTAACAGAAGTAACTGAGCGACTCGTATTCCACTAAAAACTGGGAGCATATACCTGGTGAACCGGTACGGTAAGCGAAGATACAATACGAAATAATATTTTCTTTTAAGTATAACACAATTACCTGAATTTAACTTGTGATTTTTCGTCAAGTCTTATAACCTCCTGTGACAAGGAACATGTATGATTTTTACATTTAAAAAGATAAAATGCTTCTAACACTAAATGATATTCTTCAAAGCAAAGAGTAATCAATGGAATCAAGATTACAATGTATTTAGTAAATAACGTTCAACAATTGTCAAGGAGACAGAAATATTCAGTGCTCAGAGAGATAATAAATTGAGGAATACATCACTGTGTAACTCAAACAGTTCTAACAACTTACACGATATGGAAACAACATTCGCTTGTAAAACTGGTATGTAGACAGTATGTCGTCCAATTGAAATGCATTTGGAATTCAATTAAAATAACTTTTTTAACTATTCTTTATGAATTTCTAATACGTTCATGTATTGCTTTTGTTTTCATGGTGAACGGTTCTATAATTGAACTTTGATATTAGTGATAAAAATTTCACAGTAAATATTTGATTTTTTAATGTTATGCTAGATCATGTTTCTTTGAATGGAGTTTAACGACAGCTTTGAAATAATAAAGAAAAAGAAAAGATATTCAGTATATCTTATACAGTAACATACAGAACAGAAAAGCTATAAAGAAAAAAAAACGAAAATGACCATTAAGCTATTCATATTTGTTTTCGATCTAAGCATCATAGATTGAATGAAAGCTGTATATTAAGGAACTTCTCCGTTCTACTGTTATATATAACAGAAGCTCTTTTTGAAAGAAATTGGACCATAAGGAAGTTCTATTTAACATATAACATCTTTTTACATTTGAATTCTTGTATTCTTATTTTTCACCTCCACTTTTTTGTTAATAACCTTAATTTTACTGTTCGATATACTAATATTATATAACTATTACATCTGACAACTCATTCGTGCAAGTGACCTTTGTGATTATTATCTAATACATTTAGTATTATCTGGAACCGTAAAAATAAATTAAATATGGTGAGAACGATAAAAGGTTTCAGTTTAACATTGAAAGATTCCATTATTTCAAGATTCAATATTGAAGTAGCAATTGAATTGTCTATGTTTGACTATAAACATAAAGTAAATATTAAGCAGTTCACAAAATGATTGGATAACTAAGGTAAATTACAAATAACGTTGGAAGAATGACACTTTTACATGTTTATTTGCTTGATCAATAATGTTTTAAAGTACATACTCGTGAAACACGTGCACTATTTCAGCATCTGTTTGCATATTTTCTAATTCACAATGCGTCTTCACATTGATTTTTATTCATAACCAAGAAAAACCATGATTGGTGTAACTCATTATAGTATTTTCATTGCAAACACATATCTAAGTTGGTTTCCATGTGTGTATAATCGGCTAATTGCATTTTTATTGTACTTACTTAGTTGTAGTTTTCCAAATAATTATGTGCTCCTTATCTTTTTTGACTAGTATGTTGATCTGGTTCATCTATAAACTTTTGGGCGTTTTTAGTAACTTTTATTTTCAGTTCTTCGACCTCTCCCTTTATTTCTATTTTATTTTTTTATCATTATTTTATTTTTTTGTCTTACATTGTGTTTCTTTTTTTTTACTTGAAAACCTCAAGTTCTGACTCGTTTTCAAGCAGCTGAAGATTTGAAGGTTTGCAACCGCCTCCGCTATCGTTATAAGTTGGTCACAGCATTATGATACCTTGTGATATATTTAATAAAGAACAGGGATTGCTGAATTGAATAATTGAAAACTTTTTAGTGGAGTCCGGGTTGCTAATTTACCTTTGTTTCTTTGTGCGTGATTTTGGTTATTTCATGGATTTGGATCTTCCTGTTGGTTTTATTCTAATGCTGCTGGTGAGTGGTTTCTCCTAGAAACACGTGTATAGTATTATAAATATGCAATATATATGATGGGTATTATTGTGTTTAAATTACTTTGACTAATTGATGTACTATAGGCGACAGAGGAACCATATCGACATGTTAAAATCTCTTGAAAAAAAACAGCAGATAAACCTCGATGAAACAAGGTTTTACACCACATTACTATAGATAGAACTGAAAAACAAATGAATCCAAAACAATTAATGATAGAAAAATTACTATTCAATCAGTTACTTACAATTGAACTAGAAGGATACTTTATCTGTTAAATCATAATCTTTAAAGTATTTCTATCGGAAATGCTGTTCCATGACAGGACCATTGTGGTGGTTTCCAATCTTTCTGATTTTCACCCCTATATTTCCATTTGTTATAAAAATAAATTCCTTTTAACTATTTCCTAGAGTACATGAGTTTTATTATTACCCTTCAATGATAACTCATGACCAAGTTTTAAGGTTTTTTTGTTTTGTTTTTTTTTTTATCTTTTGTTTGTTATATATATATAAGTCTAAAGGATTGTACAACGATACCGATAAAGATGTTAACACACTATAATAAAGTATATAATGGGCAAAATTTTCAGTCAACAAATGACCTTCTTCAGTGCCTTAAATAAACTGAGTGTGTATGAAAGTAAATGGTCTGTGAACACAACTCACTACCTAATCAGGTGAATACCTGTGACGTATAAAATTTTTACCAACAGTAACAAAGATCTTGAACATTGTGCTATAGACACACGTTGTGTGTTGATCTTGAATACTGAACTATAAAAATAAAAATATTTACAAACACTGTTATAAGAAACTATACAAAATAGGAAGAACTTAATGTTTTTTGTTAATTCCGTGTGGGTGTAAAACACGGAGTTCTTTTATCCAAAAATCCCTCCCGCTTCACTCTCTGTAGATCGCTCCAGATCGTGTTTTGTTCCACGATGAAGATATTCATTTTGTTGAAATCATCGAGGCAGTGGTTAGGTAATCTGAAGTGTTGACTGACTGGGAGTAAAGGCTCTTTAGGTCGCTCCTGTGTCCGTTCAAGCGCTTGTGAAAAGGCTGTTTAGATTCACCAACATATTGAAGGCCACATATGGGACAGTGGAGCAAATATATTGCATTAGCACTCTTGCAGTGCACGTTACAAAATATTTTGTAGCGTTTCCCCGTGACTGTGCTGGTGAATGATGACGAGTGGTGCATTTGGTTGCAACATTTACACCTTTTGTCACCACAGGAGCGACTCTCGCCTGGAGTCAAGTTGGGCTTAGATATTTCAGCCCTCACAAGTAGACTACGCAAACTGTCTGGCTGTCTGAAAGCAATCATAGGTGGTTCGGGAAAGACTTTGGATAACGTTGAGTTTCTCTCGACAGAGGCCCAGTGCTCACGAATGGTGTTGTGGCTGTTTTTAAGGCAGGGGTGGTATGTAAGAACACAAGGGGTTCTTTTACATTTTTTCTTTGCCTTGTATTGTAACAGAATACTTCTTGGGATATTGTGAATTTTTTGGAACCCTTCTATGATGGTCTTGTATCTATATCCCCTTCTTCTTAAATTGTTCTTCAGTTGACCTAGACGTTTCTTTAAGTTTGTTTGTTTGTTTGTTTGTTGGGATTTGACGTCCGAGCAGCAATATTTCAGCTATATTCAGACAATCCGATGATCCGATGGAGCAGTGTAGTGAATAGAGTCGTCACATTCTGAGACGTTGTATAATATTGATTTGTTGTGACATGCATCATTAATTTGATCCTCTATCCTACATAATAACACCTAGATGAACTGTCCCGTACTACCATACATCGTGTACTAAGTTACAGCCCTAGATTAATCCTACGAGGAGGAATCACCCGGCCAGCGAAAGCTATATTATTATATAGCCTAGCTGGCCGAGTGGTCTAGGGCGCTGGACTTAGTGCAGGCGGTGTTGCCATAGATGTCACAGCGGTATGAGGTCGAGTCCCGCGGAGGGAACGACAAAAATTTGCTCCGCAAATTTGACAGTTCTAACATCGTTGGGAATTTTTCAGACCCTTTTATATATATATACATTTAGAAAAAAAATCTACAAAAAGAAGACAAAACAATCTACTGTATATATTTTATAAATACAAACATTCAATACCAAAATTAAATCAGAAATTTGAAATATTCAAGACAAACAAAAAGCAAGAACACAAAAGTTGAAGCTTCCACTTTTTTCTTTAAATACACGTAGACTGGAGAAACCTCACGTCCCGTTTGTCTTCACTTTTTTATCTTTTTCTATCAATTGTGATCTAAATACTCTACACGTTTACCATTTTATACAGTTTCTAAAATTGGAAAAAAGGAAAGGGTCTTAAAAAACGTGAAGTCACTATAAACAATAAACAATAGAGTTGTTCTGTAAATAATGTTAAAACTTTTTTCCGTTAACTCCAAACTTTGATCTTCGATTAAAATTGTCATTTTTGATACCACAAAGCAATCTTCTATACGTTTCGGAAATGCACTGGAAGATATACGATAACAAAAAAAACATATCATACATCATTTTCATGTTTGGTTTACACTGAATCATGAACATCCACCATTGTGGCATTCTAAGTTAAAACGACACCGGATGTTTTCACTTCCAATTTTGGTCTGTGTGTTTGATTCAAATGGTCCAAACCAGCGTCAAACGCCAGTTCACTATCATCAACATCATCTATCTCACTCAAATTGACAGAACTATTTACCACAATAAAATCTGATTGCTAAAGTCCTAAAATAAATATGAGGGATTCTAGAGGGGACCTTTCAAGGTAAAGCAAGTTTAAGTCTTTTGATTATACTTTTATGAAATAAATGTACTACCTTTAGTTCTATACCATACTCTTTGACAGCAATCATCCTATGTTCAGATAGTTTCGTATTAACTGTTTCTTCACTTCTTACATAATATCCTAGAAGTCCAATCAACCCCGGATGGACCATCTGTTCTGACTAAAGAATCTCTTTCATAAGTTTCATATTAGGAAAGACAGAACACTCAAAAGACCTGTCTCCCTGTTGCCTTTGTTATTGCTCTTTTACGCCAGGTTGGTGTGGCATAACCATTTTAAATGCAACATTCATTTCTTTGTAAATGCCAATAAAACTTGTTTAGAAACTCCAGCTCCACTCTTGTGATGCAGTATTACCTTATGAATATTAGAAAATTTAATAAAATAATTCTTTTCATTGTTACAGATTGCTTGAGCTATTCTTTTGTTTCAGAGGCAAGATAAATTTTAATACGTTGTCGATGTACACTTTCATGTCTCCATAAAGTCTTCCTCTGTCTGATAAATACGTATTAAGATTGTGAATTTCGCTTTAAAAGCGAAAATGTCTGGTGGTAGATATAGTATTTTTTTCATCTTTCTCTATTGTGAATATTGTCGTCAAAATTATTACGAACCTCCTGCGGCTTTTCGTTTATATGATGCAAGGCATTTTAAAAGAAATACTTCGGTACCGTACTCAAAACGTTTGATGTCTCCTGTGATTAGGTAAATAGGGGATTCCCTATGTCACAAAACGTTAACGACTTCTAGTATCTGGAGTTTTATGCCTTTTTTCTTTACTACTACCTGAGTCGATTTTTATAAGATGGTGTGTTATGCATTCTTTTCTACAACTTTTATTGAATGGGTCTAGATAAGAATGCGAATTTTAATCAAGTTTTTTTAAAGGAATATTGCTTCCCGAGAAAAAAGAAGGTGATTGAAACCATCCATGCCCCAAGTCCTTGTGAAATAATTAACCATATTGCAGCAGTTAAATGTGGTCTATGCATGATTTAAGTATGGTGAACAAAACATACAGAATCGTAAGATACGATCGAATTCTTTAAATCAAGGGATCAAAGATTCTAGCGGAAATCAAAAGAATGTAATCCAGGGACAAAGATCAGACAAAGAGTACGGACTATGTGCTCCGGTAGGGTAAGCGTCCTCTGCTTTTCTTGAAACACCCGCTGAGTTGCTCATAAAAAATTAAGCCAAGGGTAGACTTAAGAGAAAAAGAAAACTATGACACGTTGAACAAATCAATTTTCGTGGTGCAGATGGATACACTGTAAAAATCCAAGAGTTCATGATGATGACCATAAAACTTCTGTAGTGATGACTTCAATCTTATAGCAACACAACTCTGTTCCATAAGACTAATTGTAAGAAGTCTAGCGTGATCCAAAAAATCTGCGTAGTTACGGTAAGCTCTGACATAACGTATGATTTGTGATATGAAAACTCCATACGCAGGTGCTGAAGGGATGTTGCTATAGATGAAAGGAAAGTTGACTACACAGAATAAAAAATAAAAAAAATCATCGCGTTTGTCGTATAATTTAGTCAATAGTTTTCCTTTAATATCGATCTCTAAGTGTATGTCAAGATATGAAGCTGACTTCGCAGTGTCTGTAAAATCCTTAATCTCCAGTTCTTTTGGGTAGAAGCGATGTATCAAATCCCAGAAACAAGGATTGTTTAACGATAATACGTCATGAATAGAGCGGAAACTGAGATTAAAGGATCTAACTAAAAGATGTTCTTACTGTAAAAATATCTTACTGTATTTTTGTCCAAAGTAAGCGCAGACCATAAATAAAAACTTATTCAGGTTAATAAAAAATGTTGATTGTCTAGTTTTAATGTCAATGTTATCAAAGTAGCATGCAGCCAAACATTCAACTTTACGCTACCCAACAGGCACACCGAGCATATGCATTCAGTCTATAGTGGAGTCCGGGTTGCTCATTTGCTTTTGTTTCTTTTTATGTGTTACTTTGGTTATTTTATGTATTCCGTTGTGTGTGTATTTTCCCTACCTAGACTTTACTAGACTTTATCCTTGAATAAATTTTCTTCAGATATCCGTTCAAATATCTTGGTTCCCATGAATACTCGTCCATAGACCGTATTTTCACTGAATAATACATATACTTAAATGAGACTCCGTTATCAAATAAGTCGCATAATCAGAAAGGAAAAAAATGTTGTGCAGACTAGTTGTTAATTCCCAATGGAATTCCTTGTTGTTTCAATTTAATAGAAATGCGGCAATGTATCGATTATCTTGAGAAAGCTCTCTTACGATGTCAGCAAATTTATTTAGCCTTTAATGGCGTTGCAACTGTCAACAAAGTCAAGCTGCACTTTATTGAACAGTTGATTGTTAAAATAGCTTTCACGTGTGTTATCTTATTATTCAATTCAAATTTGACAATTTATTCATAATTTTTTTTCATACCTATTAGTATTCAGGAAGAATAAAATTAATCAGCTAAAATTTTAATGGTTCGCATGAAAATGGTATTTCCAGATCGGACAAAAAACCATAGAACATCATGCAACCGAAATTGAGAAAAAAAAATATGTATAACATGAACATTGTGTATATTTTGTGTGTGCCATGTCCTCCGCATATTATAGTTTTATAGAAAAAAAAAACATTTTATAATAACAGCACCGTAAACTACTCCAATGTCTAAACCATGAGATATGGACAAATCTCTACAAAATATATTTTATTTTATTTAACTCCCCTTCATTTTTTTTTTGTTTTTTTTTTTTTTTTGTTTTCTATTAATAATAATCTCTTTTTTATGCATACGCACTTGATAGTAATTATGCCATGGTTCCGATTGATCACCAAAAAAGGATTTTATGTGAAGCAAGCACCTGTCATTCAAATTAACTAGGTCTTAACTGTTACAGCAGAGGTTCTACTGAGTTATTTTTATATTAGTCGATCCAGATATCATTAAATAGCTAATACTTGTAGAGTGTGTTGACTTGTATCAGCTTATTAGACTTGTTCTTTGTCTCCTGGGGAAGATGGACACAATTTCCATACAAGAAGACTCTTTCACGTAAACATAAAAAAAAACGGAATGAAACAAAATGAAATGATATTTCCAGGGGTCTGATTTAAGCTATGGGTTCTAAACCTCCAAATGAGTTAATAACATGATCTATAGTATACATCAAAGGTATAAGAGCTGGTGATAAATATAGACATTGTATCCAATACTAGATACAACCATTCAGTCTGGAAGTTATGTATACAGTTCCTCAAAGGGGACAGACTTTCAAAGACATTTCAACTAATTTGACGTAAAAGGCTGAGATGGCAATATAGATAACAAACAGCATTTAAACCTAAAAGAGACCCCATGCCAAATCAGAATAAATACAGCAGACATAGATGAAGGGTAATAAAAGAATTACCAAACTTTTTCAAATTTGACAGTGGTCAAAAGGAATAGTCTAAAAGGAAAGTCGTATTACAAATAGATGGCACACATAGTTTATAATTTGCTCTGACACACAGTGAGGGTATATGGAACAATCAGTTACTTTTCCGACAAAACGTCCGTTCTGTATTAGTATTAAGCGTTATAAAAAATATCAGTTTACTTATGTTCAGGAAATATAAAAATAATGAAAATGAAACAAAATAAATTTATTTTCAGGTAAAATTCAAAGGAGGAATGAAAAATACGTTGGTTAGAAGATTAGGCAAAACAAAAGTTACAGAAATTAAGGAAATAAAAAAAAAACCAGAAATTGAATAGGAAAAAATATATAATTATTAGAGTAGGAAAAAAACAACAGCAATTGAATAGGAAAATATGATTATCGGATAGCTACTTTTTAATTGAAGCAACAGCACAATCCAAGGAAGCGGACCTTGCTTTATTTAAAGAACATGAATTTACCTACTCAAAGCTTTCCGGTGATTATTCATTGAAAGGTAAAATAACGAACGCAGTACAATTGCTTTCGTGTTTCAGATAGACCAATCTTTCATAGATGTTTCTCAATTTTACCGGACTTTATTTTGACCAGTGGACTTATAAAAACAGGCATTGTTCACCGTTCCATAAACCTCGTATTTCACTTCCTAAATGTTTAACGGCACGTTATGATCATTTCTATATTTAATTTTAGTTCCCTTATGGTCTTTTATTCGTTCTTCCTCTAATGTCTTTCTGATGTTCCCGTATTACAGAAGTCCCCTTCTTTGACCTTCGGCAAAAAGTTCACGAAAGTGAGAGAATCTTTTTTATAGAACATATTTTTAAATTTTGCAATTACATTAGGAATTTCTCTGCAGCTATTTTTAATATTAATTAAAAGTCTTTCATTTTAATATTGTAGTTTACCGTTATTGAAGGAATAGTATGTACTTGTTTTTGTAATCTTAAGTATTATTTCCATATCTTGTATTGACTGTATTTGCCTTATCGTGAGCTCATGTTTTTTTTTCCGCACGATATACTTAACTTTCATTATTTTTGTTACAATATTTTTTGCTATAAAAACATGTGTGTCTATCATAACCAGCAGAGTAAACAACTTTCCAATTACAACATTTGGATAAGTCTTTATATAAGAGTCGACTTGTTAATAAGTTGGTTTATTATTTCTTTCAGTTTTGACTTGTATTATGTAATATATGAAGGAGTAATCAAGGGAACCAAGTTCTAGCGGTAATCAAAAGAATGAAATCCAGGGACAAAGACCAGATGTTGAAAACAGACACACACAACAAAGAACATAAAGCAACTAAAATCATACATACAAAGTAACAAAAGCAAATGAGCAACTCGGACTCCACTTCTAATCTACTAATCCCGGTCGATCCATTTCATCTTATAGTAAAGTTTCCTTCGCATCTTTAGTGTAGTTCGTGTGTAATTTTTGACGGCAATCACCTATGACCTTTCGGTGCCACATGACCATTTTAACAGTCACGTACCTCTAAGTTCCAAGAAAAAATGTTTCAGTTATGAATGATCAATAAAGCTGACATTTTTCATTCCGTTTTTGGTTGTTGTCTCTTTGACATGTTCACCATTTCTATTCTCGTTATAAAAGTTAGCTCTAATACAATATTCGTTGTAACGTCATCAATTATAATTAAATATCAACGTGTATTTTAGAGTTAACCTCCTCCTTTTAAACTTTATTTCAAAGGTTTTTATGTAAAATGCTTTGTAAGAAGCAGACAGGATGGGAATAATTTGAAACATGTGTCAATATATCGCCAATCCGACAAAAATATGACATTCAACCAAGGAAGTCTACTTCTTAATGTCTGTATCATTGGAGATGTTTGGATTGATGAATTATATACCCTTAATATATTCATTTTAATGACATTGTAACTCATTGTTTGTCCATAATGATATAAGAAACCTTGTTTTATTTTCACTGTCAAAGTGGTTAGTTATTTCATACATATTTACAAACATTAACACTTTTAAAGATGTTATTTTCACAAATATATCTGATAGTTGCATTAAAGTGGTGATAAAGTTTTTTGTAAAGATTTGTCCTCGCAAATCTAGATATGATTGTGGCAAATGACATTTTTCCGGCTCCGCTTACCATTACATGGTCGCATCGTGTGTGTATTTTTCCACATGGAAGTATTACTAACAAAGATCAAAATTAATGAACAACTCGAACGAAACCACACCTGTATACCCATATATTAAAAGGACCATCCAATCATCGTTTTAAAAAGTTCTAGAAATATTAAACAAACAATTAGTATTAAACCCATAGAACAAGTCCTTTTCCATAGAGCAAGTCTTTTCCCAAAGAGCAAGTCCTTTCTCATAGACAAAGTCCTTTCTCATAGAGCAAGTCTTTTCCCAAAGAGCAAATCCTTTCCCATATAACAAGTCCTTACCCATTGAGCAAGTCTTTTCGCATAGAGCAAGTCCTTACCCATATAGCAAGTCTTTTCCCATAGAGCAAGTCTTTTCCCATAGAACAAGTCCTTACCTAAAAAGTCCTTTCCCAGATGGTTTGCAAAGCACAATAATAAAGATCAAGAGAATTACGTTACTTTCAACTTCGAATAAATCTCCGAACAGTAATAAGCTGCTTTACGTTGACAGGCTTCGTATTCAAAAATTGTATTGGTATCGAAAAACTTTGTGCCATTAATTTCAATCATTTTGATCTATCTATTACGCTATTCTTCCTATCAGAAAGAACTCGATTCGAGAATATTCTTCTGTAGATATATAAATAGACAAGGCCAATATTTTGACAAATTTTGCATATTAAACATTACATTGCTTAATACATATTCACAAAAAAAAACTTTTTTTCTTTCAAAAAGCAAAAAAAAAATGAGAATATACGATCAATGACTAAAGCTTTAAAAATAAAAAAAAATCGTTAAAACTTCTTTTCATGACATAGTTTTGCTTTTCGTTTAGACATTAATTTAAAACTATAGTCAATATCTACACTTGAATATAAATGTTTTTTATGCCTTATACAATTCGTATTCATATTCCATGAACTTAGACTTAGTTCAGAAAATAAAGTAGACGCTGTAAATCTCTCGTCAATAGTTTAGATGCACACTGTTTATAACCAAGATAATAATCTTGATTGTTATTTTTTATTTGTCGTTTTTGTTTTTGCATTGTTTTTGTTTGTTTGTCTCTTGAGTATAACTGTTTTACATGATTCCGTCAGTTACTTTCAAGAGGATGACAATCCATCACTTGACTGTTTCCAATTGTTGACAAAACAAATATCTATTAAAAATTTGTGAAAGTATTTACATAGTAATTATCAAATGTAGATATATCACTCAACTCTCAAAATCTGATTTGTCAACTTAGGAAAAATGTCTATCTACAAAAAACTCTATCTACTGTGAATTCCGATTTGTCAACTCTATTACTGTCTTCTAAAAATCCTAATAAAAAGAACCTAATAATTCTTTTTTTTTAATAAAAGATTTTTTCATAAGCTTAAATCAACATCAGGATGTTTGTTTAGTTCATCAACCATTTCCCTGTAGAAACGTGCTTATCATAAATGAAGTTCCAATACATTGACGCTTTGGGTTAGACTGAATTTATTTTACACAGCAATAACCTATAACAAAGTGATTCCAATAGCTCCAGATGATGTGACGTTTAGGGTTGGCCTGAACTTATTTTACACAGCTATAATCTATAACATAGTGATTCGGAGTGTTCATATCACAAATCATACGTTATGCCAGAGTTACCGAAACTTCGCAGACTTTTTGTATCGCACTAGAATTCTAACAAATAGGCTTCTGGAACAGGGTTATGTTGCTACAAGATTGAAGTCATCACGAACTCGTGGATCTTATGGTGTATCCATCTGCGCCATGAAAACTGATTAATTCAACATGTCACAGTTTTTATTTCCACTTTCGTCTACCCTGCACTTGACTTTTTATGAGCAACTCAGCGGGTGTTTCTAGAAAAGCAGAGGACGCTTACCCTACCGGTGAACCTGGTCCATACTCCCAGCTTTATGTGGAGTCCGAGTTGCTCATTTGCTTTTGTTAATTTGTATGTATGATTTTAGTTACTTTGTGTTCTTTGTTGTGTATGTCTGTTTTCCATGTCTGTTCTTTGTCCCTGGATTGCACTTTTTTGATTACCGCTACAACCTTGATTCCCTTGATTATTCATCCAGATGATATGGCGTTTGAATTATCTGTAGACATGAAATCTTTGTAAGCTTTATTAACTTTTTTAATAAAGGCTAGTATTCAAGTGTGTGCATCTCGCTTTAACATTTTAGTAAATGTTGTAAATGGGCAAACGCATTTATTTAAGGATTGCCTTTAATTTTTACCAGGTTATGTGAAATAGGCAACTTTCGTACAGTTTACGTTTCGTGAACCGCGAAGTTAACCTCTGTTACAAATTTACACAGAATATCAAAATTGTTAAAGTTTGAGCTATAGATTGATAAAAGATGCCTTTTTACTATTTATTGATAACAGGAAATGACTGAACTCTAAAACCAAGCACAATAATTTCCAAATTTATGGAAACCCATTGAAACACATCTAACAGAATGAATGAATGAATGTTATTGTCCTCAGTAATACACAATACCAAAGTTAAAGTTATTTGTTTTTTTTTTATTTACACAATTTAGTCGCCAGATAAAATAATAACATGGAAAGCATCCAAACTCAACTAAAAAATTTACGTTAACACAAACTTTTGAGATATAGACATAGCTAGGCTGATCTAGACCTAACTAGGTTAGTCTGGACCTAACTAGGCTGATCTAGATCTAACTGGGCTGATCTGTACCTAACTAGGCTGATCTAGACCTAACTAGGCTGATCTGGACCTAACAAGGCTGATCTGCATAAATTACTTTTTGAGATGTAGACCTAACTAGGCTGATCTGAACAATTTACTTTTGAGTTGTAGACCTAACTAGGCTGATCTGTACAAAATACTTTTGCTATGTAGACCTAACTAGGCTAATCTGTACAGCTTACTTTTGAGATGTAGACCTAACTAGGCTGATCTGCACAAATTACGTTTGAGATGATGTGTGCGACTAGTCATGGCAACAAACAGCCTAAATTCTTTCAGAGACGTGTTATACAGAAAAACATACGAAGAAACCTGTCCAATACCTCATTTCACCAAATTCGGATTACTTAGATAATTTTCGTCTGAAATTTGAGGAAAAAAACTAAAGATTTTTTTTAATAAATACTTTTTTTTTAAGAAAGAGTATATCTAGTTAAAAAGAAATATCTAAACATAAATCCTCATTTTCAACACATAATGAGTAATTAGAACTTTGCATAACTTGGTGACCATTTTGAACAAGTCAATTACGGACTTTTGTGTGAATTAAATATTAGTTCCAGCTACATATCATATATCAACTCTATAATTACACTAATTAAATACAATATAATTTGTAATGATTTTTTTCTTTAAATATGAAGGAACAGAAATTGAAGTATATCCAGGGCAAACCATTTAAAAATCAAACCACGCTCTTGGTTATGGCTATGATATATTATACAGAATACTGTAGCTGAAATAACAACAATAGGGGCTTATAAGTATAAACCATTAAGAGATTGTCCAAAATCAAAAGAACTGAACAAATGCACCAGAGTACAACCTTAATACAAAATAGTAAATACTTTCAAAGATCACCAAAAGGTCTTCAACAAGTGTAGACACACATAACAAAATATTTCAGTTTTTACTAATGTTATCAAAGTCAGTACTGAATAGTGCTTATACTTATAAGAATAAAAATATTTTATTCTGAGTGTTTTTGTATCATTTTGTAAGTTATGTCTAAATCTATAACTAAATGGCGTTGTCAATTCATTTTTACTTTATAACCACCTTGAAATTCGTTTGCCTTGATTTCATAAACAATACAAACCCTTAGTTTTCAAAATAACTCGTCCTTCCTTCAAAATAGGGAGTCTATCATCATTAATGAGAACAAATCTTCTATAAATTAAGTTTGTTGTAAAAAATACTACTGCTACATATATCTTTATGTGTGTATAACATGCCAAAGAATATTCTCGGATTCTTTTTCAGCATAAGCCTATATTTGTACCCCACTGGGTCAAAAAGCAAAGATTTTCGTAACTCAATTGTTCGAGCGTCTAAGGCTTCTTTGGAAAGCATAAATAAAGGTACTAAATATACATAGGTATCATCATATAGCCCAATGTCTCAGCTTTACAATGGTACCAAGATAATTGTGGTAACACATAGGATTTTGGAATAAACCGAAAAAAAATGTACCCCTACCCCCACCGAAAAAAGCGATTTAATTAACACATTTTTCGATGCCAAAACCCCTAGAGTACATATGCTTCAGTAAAGAATGGCTTATTTTGGTATTTTCTATTATTACCATATCACAATAAGTACCCCTCTCGGGTTCTTTTGATGAATTGCGGCGATTTTCGTAGTCAAAGAGTAATCAAGGGAACCAAGGTTATAGCGGTAATCAAAAGAATGTAATCCAGGGACAAAGAACAGACATGACAAACAGCCATAAACAACAAAGAACATAAAGTAACTAAAATCATACATACAAAGTAACGAAAGCAAATGAGCAACTCAGACTCCGCTAAAAACAGGGAGCATGGGCCAGGTGCACCGGTAGGGTAAGCGTCCTCTGCTTTTCTAGAAACACCTGCCGAGTTGTTCATAAAAAGTCCAGTGCGGAATAGTCGAAAGTGGAAAGGAAAACTATGACACGTTGAACAAATCAGTTTTCATGGTGCAGATGGATACACCGTAACGATCCACGAGTTCATGATAACGACCATAAAACTTTTGTAACGATGACTTCAATCTTGTTGCAATATAACCCTGTTCCAGAAGCCTACTTGATAGCGTTCTAGCGCGATGCAAAAAGCTCTGGCATAATGTAGGACTTGTGATATGAATACGCCATACGCAGGTGCTGAAGGGATGTTGCAACAGATGAAAGGAAAGTTGACAATTCTGAAAGAAAAGTCATCACGATTGTCGTAAAGTTTGGTCAATAGTTTTCCTTTACCGTCGATTTCTAAGTGTAGGTCAAGATATGAGGCTGACCTTACAGTGTCTGTAGAATCTTTTATCTCAATTTCTTAGGGGTAGATGCGATGTATCAAATTCTTAAAATTAGGATTGGTTAACAATAATACGTCATCTATATAGCGGAAACTGAGATTGAAGGATCTAGCCAAACGATATTCTTTCTTTCATTCAATTCATCCTGTGTATATAGTATATCAAACCTACACACTTTAAGGACATAAAAGTGACTGGTTCATCTCGCTTACCAAATGCGGTTTAAAATGAAGAAGAGCTGAATAAAAATACACCCAAACGGTAGAATCCCTCCCAAGATGATACCAGGGTATAGGGGTCTATCCATCAGCTCCATGAAAACTGATTTATTCAACGGGTCATAGTTTTCCTTTCCTCGTTTGTCTACCCCGGACTTGACTTTTTATGAGCAACTCGGCGGGTGTTTCTAGAAAAGCAGAGGACGCTTACCCTACCGGTGAACCTGGTCCATGCTCCCAGTTTTTAGAGTCCGAGTTGCTCATTTACTTTTGTTACTTTTTATGTATTATTTTAGTTACTTTATGTTCTTTGTTGTGTATGTCTGTTTTCCATGTCTGGTCTTTGTCCCTGGAATGCATTCTTTTGATTACCGCTACAATCTTTGGTTCCCTTGATTAATCTTTCTAGAATCTGTAGAGGTATTCGATTGGTTCTTACTGGGTGTTCAATCGTCTAAAAATATCACAAACGTTTCGTTAATATTTTTGCATGATAGAGCTTATGACAGACAATGATTTTTTATTATGAACAATATTTTAATTACTATGTCCTACATAAACTCATTACTATAACTGGATTGGCATTTGTTTCTTAATGTAAGACATTCCCTAATAATGACTTTTAAAAAACCAAATGTCACTAAAACATATCCCTACTTTTTCTCTAAACATTAAATGCATTAACGCTAACAACCAAAAACTTTTTTTCCGAAAAAGAAAATAGTGAATTCAAATCAAAATATCTAAAAAGAAAAAAAATAATTCATGTGTGAAAATACATCAACATTTTTATCTTTGATAAACGTACATTCTTCTTGTATCCGAAGTAACTCCAACAAACACCAAAGGAACAGAGATACCAAACCGGAGAGCTAACAAGGCTATCAATGTACTGAATAGGATAGCAGCACTACTACCTTTGGCCCAAAACACCAGATTTAACAGGAAAAATACACCATATACAATTCTGTCAACAATTAATATAACCGCATTATACATTTCATAGTTTGTTTTATTATATTCAACTGTTTGAACATATTTAACCACAGAATTTTTAAATTTTACCTTTTAACATCAAACTTGATATAAGTTATCATAAATTCAGTATCGTTAATAATTTTATATTTAAAAAAAACTATTTTTGCCATTGAAATACAATAAAAATTTACTATCATTTTAACTTCAACCATACACTTTCATAATAAACATACCCAGAGCAAGAAAACGCAGTGAAAATAGCATTGGACTTCCATTTCTCTCCACCAAATGCTGAAACAAGGATTTGATTTTTTTTCATTTCTAATGTTCATTATTAACATTTCAACTTCAACATTATTGCATTTACCCAAGACTTAATAAGATGCCAAGATATATCCTTAGTGATGCATTGTATATCTTCATTTTATAAAAAAAATGGTAAGTTTCTCACTTGAATGTGGTGATGTTACGATAAATCTAACATAGCCGATTCTAAAATAAATTTACTATAGTTTTAAAATATGCATGACTAAAAGTTTTTGTTTCATTATAATTTACATGCATGTCTTATATTCTTGAAAACATACATGTATTTCCATGCAAATTTCACGAAGTCTCAGAATTCATCCGATATTTTCACATATACGTCATTTTTTTATGCATGTAGTAATAACTATTTTTTAAATCATAGTTTCATCTCCTGTCATCATTTGTGTAAAGAATTTCTGTTTCTAAAACTTTTAGGAAAGCCTTATTTATTGTGAAACAGACTATAAAGATCTGAATGTAAATATGATTATGCTATTTTGATCAATTTTGATTTTTCATCACTATTTGAGAGTACTCACATTTATACAACCTAGCTGACACATATCCTGCTGGAGTACCAGGACATACATGCAACACCTAATTTATTCATTCCGCTAGTAAGTGGGGCGGGTACCCAAAAACAACACATTAACATCCACATGTAAAACAAAATACAAAACAATTTAATTCTATAATTGAGGTATATAATTTAACACATGTATCTACAAAAATTACATGAAGACTGTAACTCCAGTAATCATTACTGTAATTTTTATCATATTTCCAAAATTAAGCAGATGCATTATTGACATTTAATTTAATTATTTTGGAACCTGTCTTTTTATGTATATAAATAGTTATTATACCCTATCAATGTGTCAAAAATCACAATTTATATTAAGTCTAACAATTCTGAATTTTTATATTAAAGTATAAATAAGTTTTCAGACACTCAACTATTTAACTTACCAACGAACATGTCATTAAGGCTCCTCTGTTGGCTGGTGACAAAAATCCTAGACAAGGAAACACTGAAATAAATGGATACGTCTCAGTTGGAATTTACAAAAATGATTGGGCCCTTATTCTAACCTATTATGATATTTCCATAGATGGTCTTCTTCCTTTCATACAAAAACCTCTTGGACTATATCACATTCGAAATAAAACTTTATTCTATACCTCTAACTCTATTACAATCCCTTTACAAAACAAATGTTGACACTCCTGTTTTGGAACCTACCTCATCATAATACAGACTTGTGGCCATCATTTTGGATATTGGTTTCTACAGACTCTTTACATGTGTAAAATATCGAGATAAAGAAAAAGGATCCTTTCTTCCATTACCGCTTGTCAACAAAGGTATAGATGCAACTAACATCCTCCATTAAAAAAACGTCACAAACAAATTTCCCCTATTTCAAAGACAAATCAATACCGAATTTCATATTACTAAACTCCACCTATTACATGCAATATTTTCAATCATAAAAGGCTATTCAGGGCCTCTAAATTGAGAACTTCAAGGCTAAACCACCTGACTGTTCTTGCAAAAATTATCCATTCAAATATGATCCTTCCGGTCACGTTAATACGGGAGATTTAAACATCATCGAAAACTAAACTCGCCGTAAGGTCCTTTCTAAAGATCCCAAATACTGTGAACCAAACTCCATAAATTGAAATTATAACTTTAAAGTTCTTATAAATATCGTGGAGGACTACACAAGAAAAATGGAGTGTCAATGCTACCAGCAGACAAAGCTACAAGTCTTCACGCAAAATCAAAATTCCAAATATCTAAATGTTCTCTAAATAAAAGTTGAAGCTGTAAATCTTATACAAAAATATCGATTATGCATGACCTAAATGATTACTAAATATTACGTTTTGCCATTTCCTCTTTACGTTCTGTTATTTTGTCTTTACGTTCTGTCGTTTTATTATTACGTTCTGTCGTTTTATTATTACCTTCTGTCGTTTTATGATTACATTATGTCAACATATATTTACGTTATGTGGATTTATCTATACGTGCAGTGGTTTTCTTATAACGTGAGGTCGTTTCATCTTTACGTTCTCTAAATACTTTATGTGCATTTTCTTTTCTTTAAGTGCAGTGATTTCTTCTTTGGCAAAACGTATAGACAAGACGACATAATGTAAAGATGTTCCTACATAACATAAATACAAAATGACCACATGTAATTATAAAACCACAGCAAGTAATATAAAAATTGACAACACGTAAACAAATGTGTATCTCATCAGACAGTTTAGGCGTTCCATATGAAAATATACATCACTATTATTATGACTTAATTCAAAGTCAATGACAATCCATGAAATACTGGAATAGAAATGCTTTGTAAAACTGTCAATTATATCGATTTGATTACTTAACAAATAGCAGACCTTATGGTGAAACAAAAACACTACAGCATAACGTAAGTCCTTTTTAAATTTGTCATTAGCTTTTAAGATTTGTCCTTTAAAGTTTGTTTAGAATTTAAAATTCATTAAACAGGAGACGCTTGAGAATTCAACATGTAGTTGAAATTTTCAATATACAAGTGTAGTCCGATTGTGTTTTATACATTTTCGGAAAAAAATCTTATCAAATTATTTTTCAATTTTTCAACTGTATTTGGTTTTCTATAATATATACGAACTCTGAGAAATATTTTCAGAATTTTATCACAACAGACATAAGAAATTCCCATGCAATTTTAATTTTAAATATTACTTTGTCTGTTTGAATGTTTGAACAGCTATTTGATGAATTGCGGCGATTTTCGTAGTCAAAGAGTAATCAAGGGAACCAAGGTTATAGCGGTAATCAAAAGAATGTAATCCAGGGACAAAGAACAGACATGGAAAACAGACATACACAACAAAGAACATAAAGTAACTAAAATCATTCATACAAATAAACAAAAGCAAACTCGGACTCCACTAAAAACTGGGAGCATGGACCAGGTGCACCGGTAGGGTAAGCGTCCTCTGCTTTCTGCTTTTCTAGAAACACCCGCCGAGTTGCTCATAAAAGTCAAGTCCGGGGTAGAAGAAAGACGCAAGGAAAACTATGACACGTTGAACAATTCAGTTTTCATGGCGCAGATGGATACACCGTCTATGTACTGGATTCCTGAACTCCACAAGAATCCATACAAACAACGTTACATAGCTGGGTCTGCAAAATGTACCACCAAACCTCTTTCAAAATTTTCAACTTCTATACTCACAGCTGTCAAAGAGGGTTTGCAGTCCTACCACAACACTTGTTACTCCCGTAGTGGTTTTAATTCAATGTGGATCCTGAAAAATTCGAAAGATCTTTTGGAGACAATCAGTTTGAGACCCTTATCAGAATATAATTAAAACCTATGATTTGTCAACACTGTATAGTTCTATCCCACAAAATCAGTTAAAATCCCGCCTTAAAAACATTACACATCGTTGTTTAAAAAAAAAAAGATGGCACACTTAGATACAAATATATGGTTCTTGGTAATACTTTGTAAGAAATAATCCCAAATCATCTTTCTTTTGAAACCAATGAAAGTTTTAAGTAGGTCAATGAGTACATCAGTTTTCAGAGACCCCGATGTAGCAAAAACAGTGTCTACTATACATGACAAATATGTTGTCGTACCAGCAGACAAAGCCCAAAACAACATTGTTTTGGTCTGCAAAACGTTTTATATCTAATGTTTATTATCAGAGGTAGACGTAGAAAATAATAGCAGTGATAAGACCTATACTGCTACCACTCTTTCCAAAGAAGAGATTGTGGAAAACCATAAGTCTGTGCTATCTTCCTTTGGTCTCTCTACCAAAGACGATGATTGTGATTTACCGTCTATGTACTGGATTCCTAAACTTCACAAGAATCCATACAAACAACGTTTCATAGCTGGATCTGCAAAATGCACCACCAAACTTCTTTCAAAACTTTTAATTTCTATACTCACAATGTGGGTAGCTAGGCCACGAATATACCATCATACCAAATCAGTTCAAATGTTCTTTATTATCATCTCATGGAATTACATATGAAAGGATTGACTGAAAAAATACAAATGAACTGAAAATAATATATTGCCTAACAAAAAATCAGCAATATTCTGAATAATACCAACATGATCAAAACACAATCAAAATAATACGAAAATACCATATGCAATATAAATTGTGTATAAGGTAAGTATATATGGTAAGTATTGTATGTGTGGATATGTGTGTGTAATATTGTCATGTGCTAAATTAAATAAATAAACAACTGTCCAAGTTCCAGAATATTATACATGACATGTATTCTTTGTGTATGTTCTATGTGTTTTCTCAATGTAATATCATTCAAAATGCATTTCCAATTGAAAGCATACTCAAAACACTCAATATGATGTGTAAAAGAAGCAATATCATGGTTTCATAAAGGTTGCAGAAAATATACATAAAATCAACACTTCACGGTCATGTGTTCGATTCCTTAAATGCATGCAAGCTCAAAAGTACAATTTAATGCTTGCTCATACCTTTTATGCATTTACACCAATTATATAACTCATCATAAAGTAAACATACCGTATTGTTTGACCATGGTATTCATAATTAGCTTCATTTCATCAATTTAAACGTATGACTTTCATTGTTGACCTTGTTTACATTCTCAATAATTATAGTATTGGATAGGGAAAAAATACTAAAATCCGGTCACGAAATAAAAGTGTTCATTGAATCCTTTTGGTCACAACATTCCGGCTCCTAAATTATGATCTAACAGATTATGATTTATCTTACTTATTAACGACCAAAATGTCCATATGCAAAAAATACAAACGTCAAAATCTCGAAAATCAAAATATGAAATTGTCAAAATCAAAATGAAAAATTTTGTTAGCACGGTTGTCGGAGTCTTCACTTTTGCTATTCGCACTATTCCAGATGTATCGCTTACAACTTCTATGACTCTTCCCATAGTCCATGAATTTCTTGGTGTATTATCTACGATCAACACTACATCGTCCTTTTTTATATTTCTTTCTTGTTTAGTCCATTTCATCCTTTGTTGTGGTAGCGGTAGATGTTCTTTAGAGCATCTAAGTCCGCTAAATATTGAACATGGCGCCAACGACGTCTGGCGTAACAGTCTGTCTTGACAATCATTCCTGGTGGATATTTTTCACTTGAGCGTAACAACAAAGGTCATTAGGAGTAAGCACTTTTAAATCGGTTACATTGTCTGATATCTCAGTTATTGGTCGATTGTTCAGAACAGCTTCTACTTCGCAGAAGAGTGTCTGTAGACCCTCGTCATCTAGTTTAACATTCTGTTCGCACATTACGGAATACAACACTTTTCAAACCGAACGGATTAAACGTTCCCAAACTCCTCCGAAGTTCGATGCAGCTGGAGGGTTGAACTCCCAATCAATATTATTATCTAGCATAAAATTGTCAAGTTTCGTTTCACTAAATTTCTGAATTTGTTCTCGCAATTCACGTTCAGCTCCAACTAGATTGGTACCGTTGTCAGATCTAATAAATTTCGGAACTCCATATCGTGACATGAATCTACGAATAGCGTTAATACAAGAGTCTGTATCCATTGTATGCACTATCTCTAAGTGTACGGCACGGATTTTCAAGCATGTAAAAATCGCACCATATCGTTTTAGTACAGTCCTTCGTTGCTTGATTTCAAATGGTCCGAAAAAGTCTATGCCAACCATCGTAAAAGGTGCATTTTCGGGAGTTACACGATCCATGGATAAATCTGCCATCTTCTGTCGCATTGCTGGAGCTTGATACTTTCGGCATATCACACACTTTGAGATTATATTTTTGATTATAGTACTTGCACCTACAATCCAATATTTCTCTCTAAAGTTTGTCAAGATTGCATTTTTGCCTAGATGTCCTATTTGTCGATGAATACTAGCAATGGTAAGACGTGATAATGGTGACACTTTCGGGAGTAATAACGGATGTTTCGCTTCTTCGGTAAGATCTGACCTCGACAATTGCCCATCTACTCGAGGTAATCCATTTGAATCAATAAAGGGATCTAATTTGAATATTGCAGATGATCTCTGGACAACTTTTCCTTCTTGGAGTTTTTCGAATTCCTTATCGAAATGTCGATGTTGCTCGTAGCATAGTATAACTTGTTCGGCGTTTCGCAATTCATGAATGTTCAGTCGTGTACTTTTGATCAAACTCTTTGATGCTTTCAAACGATGTTGTTTTCCTTTAGTTCTATCCATTTCCTCTGAAAAGTTTCCATCTTGATCATACATCGCATCATGATTTCGATATCTTTGCACAATTCTGAGATTAGCATTAGCTTTTAGAATCCATACTACCGCTATTTTCAAACTATTGTAAGCAGAATAGTGTGTGATCAAAGTTTCAATAATATCACTTGTCTCTATCACTGTGGCGTCTGTCGCATTAACGACTCGTTTTACTTCCAAGTCATCATTCGGTATAGCATAATCTATCACTTCGTCTGGCCATTCAACTTGTGGTCGCCATAGAAATTCAGGTCCTGAAATCCATTCAGGATGTTGACGGAATTTATCAATTGTCATACCGCGAGATGCATAGTCAGCTGGATTTTGTTTGGTGTTTATATAGCTCCACTGATCATTATTTTCGGTAGCTTCATGTATCAAAGCAATCCTGTTTGCCACAAACGTTTGATAACTTGTACTTCGATTCCGAATGTATCTGAGAACTGTCATGCTGTCTGTCCAAAAATACACTTTATCGATATCCAAATCAAGCTCTTTCGGAATTACGTTATTAAGACGCACCGCTCTAGCTGCCGCAATTAACTCCATTCTCGGAACAGTAACCATTTTCAAAGGCGCAACCCTGGATTTTCCAATCAAAAATGAGCAATAAATGTTGTCTTTGTCGTCCATCAATCGAATATACATGACAACACCGTATCCTACATTACTCGCATCGGAGAAACAATGAATTTGAGTTGACACAACCTTTCCGAATTCTGGCGGCTTATAACATCGTTCTAGTTTGAAATGCTGTAATTCAGATACTTGATTCAACCAATTATTCCATCGTTTCTGATCATTCGCACTGATTTCTTCATCACATTTCACTCCTTTTAGACACAAACTTTGTAAGAGTAGAACAAACGGTGACACTATTCCTACGGATCATAAATTGAACTAACGACGGACAATATCCCACGCTTCGTTGGTGGTTGGGTTTTGATCTGAATTTGAAATCCAAACGAGTCACTTTCAATATACCAAAAGACTGCTAAAGCTCGTTCAATGGGACATTCGCCTTCAAAGTTCCACTGTTTCATCTCTTTCGCACGATGTTCTTCAGGAATTGATTCCATCACTTCTCTACTCGTGCTGACCCATTTGGTGAGATTGAATCCGCCTTTTTAACATATAGATCTAATATCTCGAACTAAAGTTATAGCTTTCTCATTCGATTCACTAGACACTAAACAGTCATCCACATACATGTTTTCTTTGATCACTCTCGCTGCACGGGATTCGTATTGCTTCCTGTTATCCTCAACAGTTTGTTTTAGCGCAAAATTGCAGACACTAGGAGACGACGTGGCTCCGAATATGTGGACGGTCATTCGATACTGTTCTGGTTTAGAGTCAATATTTCCATCTGGCTACCATAAGAAGCGTAGACAATTTCGATCTTTCGGCGGTACTTTGACCTGGTAAAACATATTCTCGATATCGCCGATTAAAGCAATTTTCTCGGTACGAAATCGTAATAGAACACCTAATAAGTTGTTAGCTAAGTCCGGGCCTTGAAGTAAAAGTTGATTTAATGATGTACCCATGTAGGAAGCGGAACAATCAAAAACCACTCGAATTTTATTCGGCTTATTCGGGTGATATACACCGTGGTGCGTGATAAACCATACACGACCGTCATCTTGGTTAATCTCATTTTGCGGTACTTTTTTGCATATTTTTTCTCTAAAATATTGTTCATGAAAGCAATGTAATCTCCTTTAAACTTGTCTCTTTTCATCATCTTCGATTTAATCCCCTTAAGTCTTTGATATCCTTATGCAATATTACACGGCAGTTTCACATCTTGGTTTCGAATCGGCAAATCTACATTGTAGTGACCATCTATGAATTCAATTGACTTATCGACTTGTTCCATAAAGTTATCATCTTCAATCGAATTCTCTCGTTTGTCTTTATCAAAAGTTCTGGAAAATCCATGTTCATCGATTTTTGCACAAGATAATCAAGATTATTACGATCTTCTATTACATTAATAGTTTCTACATGAGATCGGTTTACGACAGCACTAACTATTTCATTTGGGCTATTTCGTACGAGGTTCCACACTATCCATCCTAATCTACTACGTGTAGCATGTGGTGATCCTGCAGGACCTAAAGCAATTTCGAATGGAGTAAATGCGGGTGCGTCCGGAACATTACTTCCGATCAGAATTCCTAATTTACTATCTATTGCGGGAACGTTTATGCCACTCAGATGAGACCATTGAGATATTTTGTCATTTGTCGGAATATGCGACGGAGATACTGGCATCTCATTTTTTGTATACACTGTAGGAAGATCTATTACAGAATTCAGGTCCATGTCACAAATTTGTAACCCATTAAAAGCATAAGTACGAAGTTGATATGGATTTCCCATTGTACTTAAAGATAACTCCATACATTTTCCACTTCCGCCTAGTTGACGCATGATTTCCTCTGTACAAAATGAAACGCTACTTCCTGTATCAAAGAACGCATAGGTTTCAAGAGTTTTATCTTTGTTTTTCATCTTAACTTTCACCGGAACTATTGCCATCGCACATGAGGGGTTGTTACCGGCCCCTAGTTGACCTACAACATCTGAAACACTGCACGTTCCACTTTCTGTTGATTTATTATCGCTATCATTCTCCTTTTTCTGAATTTTCGCTTCATCGTGTAGTATTGTAGGATGTTTCTTTCCATAAATATTACACGTTAGTCTACTTCTACACGTTTTACTCATGTGACCTTTCTTCAAACAACCGAATCACAATGCTTTACTTTTCAAGTGATCACATCGTTTTTGATGATCGATTTTTGTAATGGTAGTACATTGTTCTAGTTTATGAGTGTTGGTCTTACAGTATGAACATTCTACTATATTTGAGTCTATATTATCCTTCGATTGTTCTATGTTAGTAGCAACCGCACTATTGGATCTGACGTTTCTTCGTTGACCTCGACCTTTGTCATGTGAATCATCTTTCATAGTTTTGGCTGATATAGCTCTGGTACCATATGTATAGTCGTTCATTTTATACGCCTTTCTTTGTACAAATTCCACAAAGTGACTGAATCTAATAGACTGTTTGTTTGTCTTCATGGTTAATACTATACTTCAATATCGGTCATGCATATGAAAAGGTAGTTTGCACATCAGTCTCTTAATGTTCTCAGAATATTTTAGGATCTTTAAAGCATCAATGCAGCATTTTCACATTCAATCAAAACAATGAGAATTCATCTAGACTTTTGGGATCATTTGACTTTATAACTGGCTAATCAAGAGCTTTCGTAATAAATGCACTAGCGATAATTTCTGAACTACCGTATCTTTCCTCTAATTGTTGCATTGCGGCTTTAAATGCATAATCACCGATCATGTGACTGAAACCTGTGATGACCTTATTTGCCTCACCGTAGGTAAATTGTTCTAAAAAGTTCATATTTTCATCCTCTGTTTCACAGTTTTGGACGACTTTAGCATTGAACTGACGCACAAACTTTCTAAATTGTAGCGGATCACCTCCAAACTTTCTAATGTCAGACGCTGGCTTTCTGATATTTCTGACCAAAGCTTCCATAGTTTCTGTAGTATTATCGATAGTAGATTCTTGATCTTTCACATTTTGAGTATTAACATAATTTGAAACTACATAAGTTCTCGGAGTTGGTGGGAAAACAGTTCTTTCTGCATGTACATTAAAATTAGTGTCAATTGTACTCGGTAGCACATCATTTGATTTTCTTGTAGGTAAATTTAAATCTTGTCGAAATGGTTTTGCTTTTGGATTAAGTGTTTCTAAAGTATGACTTAAAACTGCACTTTGTCGACTTCCACTGTCGGATACTTCTGAATCAGATTTTTCTATTTGTTCATACATTTCGAGCACTTAAGTTTTAGCTTCTGATACTGCAATTTCTGTAGAAAGTTCTAATTCTTCCTCTTCTATTTGTAACTGAACCTTTGCTAATTCGAGTCGTTTCTTCTTTTGTAAAGCT
This sequence comes from Perna viridis, assembly GCA_037379345.1. NCBI lineage: Eukaryota > Metazoa > Mollusca > Bivalvia > Mytilida > Mytilidae > Perna > Perna viridis. The sequence goes on along the minus strand of CM074512.1, from coordinate 70,119,602 downwards.
TCTCGCCTATATTCTAACTCAATTTTATGTTGCTTTTCAGCAAGCTTTTTCGACGAAAGTCTACTCATACGAGATGAATGAGAAGAATGTCTACTACGACCTAAACTACTGGATCCAGTTTGACTTTTTGCACGGCTTTTACTTCTAGAACTAGCTTCAAAATATCTGTCTATTGAACGCTTAAAATCATTCAGAAATTTGTCTCTGTCCTCATACACCTTTACGTATTTTTCTTTATCTCCTGTTGGGACTCTAGCTATAAAGTTCTGATGACGTTCAATATAAACTTCATATTTATCCATATCAAGAGAATAGAGCTCTGATTTGTTCATATGTAAAATCACCTCTCATAGAATGTAGGATTTTCTCTGACTGTAAGAGAAGTTTATTAAAGAGTTCAGTCAGTTTTTTATTCTCATATTGTACACCTTTTTGTGTCAATACTCTTTGTCGTACAAATTCGTCTACATTACCTTCAGCACCTTTCTGATCGTCTTTCTCAGCATCTAGATTTGGATCGCCTTGTATATCGTCTTGACCAATCATTTCTTTGTAGAAGTCAATACGTCAATGATGTGGGTAGCTAGGCCACGAATATACCATCATACAAAATCAGTTCAAATGTTCTTTATTATCATCTCATGGAATTACATATGAAAGGATTGACTGAAAAAATACAAATGAACTGAAAATAATATATTGTCTAACAAAACATCAGCAATATTCTGAATAATACCAACATGATCAAAACACAATCAAAATAATACGAAAATACCATATGCAATATAAATTGTGTATAAGGTAAGTATATATGGTAAGTATTGTATGTGTGGATATGTGTGTGTAATATTGTCATGTGCTAAATTAAATAAATAAACAACTGTCCAAGTTCCAGAATATTATACATGACATGTATTCTTTGTGTATGTTCTATGTGTTTTCTCAATGTAATATCATTCAAAATGCATTTCCAATTGAAAGCATACTCAAAACACTCAATATGATGTGTAAAAGAAGCAATATCATGGTTTCATAAAGGTTGCAGAAAATATACATAAAATCAACACTTCACGGTCATGTGTTCGGTTCCTTAAATGCATGCAAGCTCAAAAGTACAATTTAATGCTTGCTCATACCTTTTATGCATTTACACTAATTATATAACTCATAATAAAGTAAACATACCGTATTGTTTGACCATGGTATTCATAATTAGCTTCATTTCATCAATTTATACGTATGACTTTCATTTTTACCTTGTTTACATTCTCAATAATTATAGTATTGGATACGAAAAAGTACTAAAAAGTGCTGGAATTTTTAATCGACAACATATTTGTTCAGTGTGGTGGACGTGTTTTTTCAACAAACGGTCGGCATTCCAGTGGGAACAAATTGTGTTCCTTTACTTGCTGACCTATTTCTTCACTCTTATGAGGCTGACTTTATAGCTGATCTGATCAGAAAGAAAGAATATCGTTTGGCTAGATCCTTCAATCTCAGTTTCCGCTATATAGATGACGCATTATCTTTAAACAATCCTAATTTCGGGGATTTGATACATCACATCTACCCAAAAGAACTTGAGATAAAGGATATTACAGACACTGTGAAGTCAGCCTCATATCTTGACCTACACTTAGAAATCGATGGTAAAGGAAAACTATTGACCAAACTTTACGACAAACGTGACGACTTTTCATTCAGAATTGTCAACTTTCTTTTCATCTGTGGCAACATCCCTTCGGCTCCTGCGTATGGACTGTTCATATCACAACTCATACGTTATGCCAGAGCTTGCCGAAACTACGCAGACTTTTTGTATCGCGCTAGAACTCTAACAAATACGCGTCTGGAACAGGGTTATGTTGCTACAAGATTGAAGTCATCACTACAGAAGTTTTATGGTCGTCATCATGAACTCGTGGATCGTTATGGTGTATCCATCAGCACCATGAAAACTGAGTTATTCAACGGGTCATGGTTTTCCTTTCCTCGTTTGTCTACCCTGGACTTGACTTTTTATGAGCAACTCGGCGGGTGTTTCTAGAAAAGCAGAGGACGCTTACCCTACCGGTGCACCTGGTCCATGCTCCCAGTTTTTAGTGGAGTCCGAGTTGCTCATATACTTTTTTTACTTTGTATGTATGATTTTGGTTTATGTTCTTTGTTGTGTGTGTCTGTTTTCCATGTCTGGTCTTTGTCCCTGGATTACATTCTTTTGATTACCGCTATAACCTTGGTTCCCTTGATTACTCTTTCAAATATACAGATGTTTACAAAATGCTGGAATTTTTAATCGACACATATATGTCCAATGTAGTGGACGCGTTTTTCAACAAACTTAAAAGGCAGTGTCCAAAGGATCACACGGGTGTTCTGTAGTAGTTAAGTAGGACACATTGGTATTATATAGGGCAGATTTCTACCTAGAGAGCTATTTAAACTACTTAGTAGCCTACAAAATTTGTATTGAAATTGGAACTGGTTCTTTTCAACATGCTGTAAACTGTTTGTTTTCAGAGGTATACCTGACAGTTGTATTAAAATGCTGATGATGGTACTGTATTTTAAGATTTGTCATCTCCAATCTAGATATGATGGTAGCTTCTATCTTTCTGTTGGCTCCTATGGAGTGTCACCAATATACACAGTTCGATAACGTCAAACCCATTATTAAAATTGAAGCGTCCAAATAATCAGTTACAATATAGTTATATCATAATTAGCTTAACATAATCGTAATTAATCGTAATTTGTATTTTTTTTTTCACTAATTAAATCGGTGAACAAGGCAAAATTAATCATCCTTGCATATACATATACTGTAAACGTATTTATTTTCGCGGTGGACAGAAATCCGCGAAAAATTATACCCTCGAAATTGATTTTAAGAATATATAACGTTAATCATTTTTTTAAAACCGCGAAAGTTGATATCCGCAAATATGTTCTGTTGACAGAATCCGCAAAAATAAGCAATCCCGAAAATTAAACGTTTACAGTATTACAATGGCTTCCAATTTAAGGACCATCCAATCTTAATTAATAGTCATAGGAATATCAATCAATCTGAATTCGCAAAAGGGCCCTTTCTAAATGGATAGTTAAACACAATGGGGATCAGAAAAATATGATTGTTTCCATAAATCTCTGAACAGTATTTAAGCTGCTTTAAGTTGACAGGCTTAATGTTCAATAAATGTATTGGTGTCGAAAAATTGGTGCCATTAATTTCAATCATCATTCAATTATCATCCTTGCATTGCATTTGGTAGAACCTTTCGGTGATGGAGTTGGCTTCCTCTTTCGATAGTTTTGGTTTTGAGTACTTCTTGTATACAACTAATATTTTGATTATGATCTTCCTGCATATTTGATTTTAATGCTGCTGATAAGAGGTTACTCTTTGAAGCACGTGTACAGCATATCGAAATTTACAATATTTAAAACGTATTTTTGTATATCTATTACACAATTGTTCAATATAGAACATTTCCGATTTATCAATTGGGAAAAATTTATCATGTTTGATCATGTTTCATTTCATTTTTCGATTACTCTCATGTCAAAGAGTAACCAAGGGAACCAATATTTCTGAACTAAGAAACAAAAGTAACAAAAGCAACCCGGACTCCACTAATAACTGGGAGCAAGGACAAGGTGCACCGGAAACGTCAGCATCCTCCACCCGTCTAGTTGCTCATCGAATAACACGTCCGGGGTAGACAAAAGGGAAAAGAAAAAACTATGACAAGGTAAAGAAATCGGTTCTCGTAGTGCAGATGGATGTAACATTACGATCCACAAGTTCAAGATGACGGCATAAAACTTCTGTAGGAAATCTTAAATCTTGTAGCAGCATAACAGTGTTCCAGAAGCCTAATTGTAAGAACTCCATCACGGTGCAAAAATTCCGCGTAGTTTTGGCAAGCTCTTGCATTACGTTTTAGTTGTGATATCAGAACTCCATACTCAGGTGCTGAAGGAATGTTGCCACAGATGAAAGGAAAGTTGACAAAACGGAATGAGAAGTCATCACGTTTGACGTATAGTTTGGTCATAAGCTTTCCCTTCCAATCGATCTCTAAGTGTAGGTCAAGATATGAGGCTGACTTCTTAGTGTCTGTAGTCTCCTTTATCTCAAGCCTTTTGGGAGTAGATGCGATGTTTAAATTCCCGGACGATTTTTGCGGAAGAACATTTTTAAAACAAGTGTATTACGAACCTATTGCCAATTTTAACGATATTCCCCCCTCCCTTTAAAAATAGAATTGCTGAAAAATTGTGTGTAAAATCACGAAAAACACTCACTTTGTGATCCTCACCAGTGACCTGTCAAGAATTTTTTTTTGCCCCTCCCCCCCCCCGACCCCCCTTTAGCTAAAACTCTAGATCCGCCACTGAATTCAAATGCGCATTGATATGAATTCAAAATACGTGTGAACGTTGTCGACGTTTCAGTGCGAGTTGAATAATTCGAAATGAATGCGAATTACTTTTGAACGAAGCACGATATCAAAAGATCTGGCTGAAAGATGTTAAACATGATAACAGAGAACAAAAACTTTTTTGTAATATGATTTATTTGTAAAACTCATTTTATCACTGTTTGACTTGATTCATCAATTGCTGGTTATTACAACTTATATTTACATCTGTTGAATTTAATTACCCAAAAAAAAAGGTTTTAGAATTGAAATCAAGCTTTGATGATGATGATGATGATGATGATTCAAAACTGCGATATCATCTAAATATCTATACCAATCATTAATATTGCAAATTTCGATGTTTCAAGGAGTAATGAGTCTTCATACCTATTTTCATACGATGTATTTGTACTGGGCAAGACTTTGTCTTAAACTTAATCAACAACAGAATGTTTATTTAATGCATTAACCATTTCCCAATAGAAAAGAAAATGTGCTCATCAGGAATGACAGTTCCAATACATTGATGCTTAGAGTTGATCTAAGCCTATTTTACACAGCTATAATCTATAACATACTGATTCCGATAGCTCCAGATGATGTGACGTTTGAATTATCTGTAGACATGAAATCATTGTAAGCTTTATTAACGTAGTTAGGGAGCAACTATTTCATTGTATTGGTGATGGGATGAATATTCCAATCCTGCCTTTGTATTTCTAATTTCATCCTAGGAAACCCCCAACCGCGTTTTAAAGAAAATATGGTAGTATGGTAGTTCCCTTAAAGTCAATATTTAGGACACAAACATTTATACACGATATATTTTTAGATATAATTTTTTTTACTGTTTTGATGAATAATTTTAATTTTTTAAATTTCAGAAACGCTTGTTATTGGTATATACTTCATAATATATTTCATCTTTTCACCTTAAATATATGAAATTTGGTTTCGGGCGTACATTCTTTTTGTGGTCAGTAATTTTTGATGATGCACATGAAACGATGATGCATATACCATGGCAAAAGATATTTAAACTTCTCCCTCGACATCTTGTTTTAAGTTATTACCACCTGATAATGTTTGTTTTAATAGTATTGCACTTCTCAAATACAAACTCAGGATGTCAACGTTTAACAAGATAAGTTTGCCGTGTAGAATAGCCATACATAATCACTGAATGAAATGAAAGTTTGTTTTTGTCTACAAAAACATGTCTCCCCCAGTCCCGAAAACTGTTCTGAGCAGAATTGAAATCTATGCAGATAAAGGAATGGTTTCCCAATTTTAGATTATTTTCGGTATGAATTTCTATCCGTAAGTTATATAATTATACATTTCTTGGATATTGCAAGGGCCTCTTAACAATTATCATATAAAACCTGACTTTTTTTTTCAATGGAGATGGTTTTTGGTAAATTTTTAAGTACAAAGGGGCATAATTTCTACAAAAATTCCCTAGCCCCCGCTGTGCCCACAGAGCAACTGGGTTGTGTGCCCGAGATGGTGAAATGGGGTTACCCTGGTGTGGTACATGCTGGGGTTGTCAGGCTATAATACGGAAAACCAGACCGCAAACCATAGTGGTGCATCATGTTGGGAAAGATGCCACGTTCCTCACACGTAAAGAACCCTGCTGTGGTATTCGATAGGAGTAGGAATCTGCGCGCTCGGCCACAATAGGCTAAATTGCCCGACCCTTCCCATCTCTCCCTTTTTCTAGTGGCAATCAAAATTTGTTTACCCTATTATCCTTGTGTCCCATCCCATTTTTCATTTCATCAACATCATCCTTTCATGTTCATTTTATCATCTATTTCATGTTCATCACCTGAATGTAGATGAAATATTGCTGCTCGGGTGTTAAACCCCAATAATCAATCAATCCTACAAAAATTAGGGAATCATATTATCTACATATGATGTTCTTGTCACGAAGTTTCCTAAAATTTGGTTAAGTAGTTTGAGAGGAGTTGTGCTGACAAACTTTGTGACGGACACACAGACTAGCCAATAACAATACGTCTACCCACCAAAGCGTAATTTCCCTTTGGTTTTGATGGCTGTTAAATACTATCTTCTAAAAAAATAAATATTATACATTATTATGCAAGTTAATTTACCACTTAACCCTTTGCCAAGGGTGCTCAAAATTTTTGGGTTTCATTTAGTTTCCTCTTCATAGGTTTGCACTTAGATGTAGTTTTCACAATTACATTTTCCTTTTGGTTTATATCTCTTATGCTTATTGCCCAGTTTTACCAATGTACAGCTTCAAAGAATAGCTACAAGAATATTTACTCATATTTTATTATTGTAAGCATCATTCTTAATGAAAACACCAACAGTTATAAATATCACATTCAATTTTTCCCACATATATATACACAAAATGAAAAAAAACATTAATTCATCTATCATTTACTAACTGAAGATTGTTAATAAGTCATACATGAAAACACATCCATACATATTGTTACTAAGTTTATGGATAATAAAAGTTCTATATAAACATATAAGTGTGATCAAATGATTATTCCATAATACAGATATCTTCTACAATATATTTATCATCTAAACCCCAAAACCTCAACTGATAAAATACGAGAACGTTGCGATATCCTGGAAAGGTATTAATGCCTAATGACACATTTTATTAAACATTATGTAAGGAATGATCAATGAACTCTATCTCAAATACATAGGATACCAAAATTGTTAAAAGTGGGAGAAGAAAATTTCAACATTTATTGATACTAGATGATGACTAACTTCCCAAACAAACCCAGTGACTGGTGGAAATCTATTGAAACACATCTAATACAAAGCAGGATGTTATTGTCCTCAGTAATACACAATACCAAAGAGTAACCAGTTTACATTTAATCATTTTCTACATAATTCTTCAATTTAGAATCCAGATATAAAAAATAAATATGCAAAACATCCACACTCATAAAAATTTAAAAAAAAGTAACATTTAAGCCTGACCTGTGCAAATTTCCTTTGACATGAAAGGTACAACTACTCATTGCAAGAAACCATCCAAAACCCTTTAAGAGATGTAATATACACATCACCATAGGGGGACACCTGCCTAGGGCCTAATTTCATGAAATCCTACTAATTAGAGTATTTCAATTTGAAGATTTGAGAAAAAAACTCACAGATTTGAAGAAATACTGTTTTTTAAAACATTTTTTTAAACCAAGGCCAAAGAGTGTATTTAGTTAAATAGAAATATCTGAACATATATCCTCATTTTTCAACACATAATGAGTATTTACAACTTTGCATAACATAGTGACCATTTTGAATAAGTCAATAATGGAATTCTTGTGTGAATTATACATTAGCTCCAGCCATGTTCTACATTATATCAACACAACAATATAATTTGTAATGATTCTAAAACCCACTAGTTTAAAAAAAAAATTGAAGGAGCATCTCTCCAGCTCCTAACCACCAATACAATGGTCTCATCTCTACTTAATGTGTTTTATATCATAAATTAAATCTTGCATACTTCTCATTCAAAATTAGTAAATTCAAAATGTTCTACTCACCTTATTGTCATAAAAGTTATAACAGCCTTCGAATCAAATAACATTTTATAGAATAGTTTATAAAATCTAGACTTTAGAAGGCACTGCAACAGTGACATTTATAAAGTACCACAATTTTGCATTTCAAATCATTCTATTTAGTGGGAGCCCAAAAGTGATATTTCATATGATCTTGTGCTTAAAAAACAGAAATTTGGACCATATCCTGGGCAAGTCATTTAAAACTAAACAAAATCTCCTGGTTATGGCTATACAAAAAGAAATACTGTAGTTGAAATAATAACACTAGGGACTAAAAGTATAAACCATTAAGACTTATAAGAATTTATTATCACACATTAACAAAACAATTTACTAACCAATAGTAACAAACAAAATGTATAATAAAAATAAAAAGTGTTTAATTGTCAAGAAATAATTGAAGTCATATTAATTCCCATAATGGCACAATAAGCATCTCTAATCCATCATGGAAAATCAAAGTACTGCTAACATTCAACAAAAAAACAAGTTTCCTTAGCAACACACACTGTTTGAATATCAACACATGTACAGATTATCCCATAAATAACACATAAACATGAAAAAATAAAAATAATCATGACGAAAGCATGCTCAAGACATCTATCAAATGATAAAAGAAAATCCATTGGATAAATCTATCAAAATTCAACACATTTAACTGAATGTCACAAATATCCAAAGGATACCAGCCTAGAGCAGACTATGTCATTACTTCACACTATAAGAAAGAAGACTTGTGAAAAAAAAGTAGTAAATGACAAGGGCAAATATAATGGCTTGAAATAATTCAAACTTAAACAAGAACAAATGAATTTCCCTACAAATTATAAAAATCAAGAAAAACCCTTTGTAAAAAAAAAATAGTACCCATTCCACTTTGATTATTCATGTTTTTTTAATCATAAAATTAAAATTGATCATGTTATTTTTAATTTCAAATCTGCAGTTAATCTTCTAGTAAACATATTTAATGGTTTATGGTGACATCTGTAGACATGCAATAAATGCCTGTATGTATCACATGATGGTCCATTTCAGAAATCTCATTTTCGTCATCTTTGCTGAGTGAATCTTTGTTCTACACAACAGATCCCACAGAGAGTCAGAGGGCTAGTTATCGAACGACGTTTGACCTCACACTTGTGCAGTTACAGATTTAAATTCTAGTTGTCTGAACTAATCTGACTTCTAAGTGTAACACAAATATAGTATTTTTTTTATACTAACAGAACTTTAATAAATGGTCCATTCAATAGAAGACTTCTCATTGTTGTATTACAATTAACCAAGAATCAACCACGGTGTAGTCCATATAATATTCCTCACAGACTCCTCCACTCAGTCAACCTTCACAACACTGTAAATCTTTGTTACAAACCAGAAACAAGCAAAGAATCCAATGGTACCTGAAAATAATAGAGGTTTATAAACATCAAAATTTAACATAAAGCACCTACAATTTGTGATTCATTTAAATTCATATTAATAAAATTATTTTAATTTTTGCTTTAGTGTTTCTTAGAGTCAACACGGAGTAGTGCATAACAACTATTAAAAAGAATTCAAAATATTTCAATCAGAGTTTTTTTTAATTGTATTGTAAGCCATATGTAAATGGGAAGAAAGATATACATGAAATGGGTCTGTCAATCCTATTTCACTTCATATCATCCATGCACTTTCTGTATCTTGTTTTTAACATGTATATAAGGAACCCTTTCAAGGATATTCTTAATATTCAAAATGACTCATACTTCCTTAAATGTGCTCATAAATGAGGAAAAATCTCGTGTAAATAAAGTTAGTATTAAAAGACTACTGTTAATTCTCTCTATTGTATGTATAAAATGCAGTATTGTGAGAAGAGGAACTGCCACTGGCAGTGAATACAGCAGGACCAACAAACATGTCTGGTAAAAATGACTTTGGTCCTGTAAAATCTATTGTTTTTTTTAGTTGCCCAAATAGAAGGAAAGTTCAAAATATGAGATTCGATCTGGTAATCAACAAATTTTGCATACACTGCACTATAACCTGATGATGAGAGTGATTTACATGTACTCAATATGAGATGTCAAAGACAAAAAGCTATGATCAGACTTGCACCCCATTTTCATTTGCTTGAATTTTCTCCCTCAAATTTATAATTATAATTCATTTAGATTTCAAATCAAAAAGCTATAATCAAGTTCATTAGTGATTGGTATTTGAATGAATTTATCCTTCAAACTGCCAGATAATTGATCCAATATAGAAAATCAACAATTATCAATAAAGATAAATGTTTTACCTGTCAGCATGAAGAACAGGAAGACCATAATAAATGTATAACCGAAGTATAGAAAAACGTTTGCAGATCCATGGATTTCCAATTTCGACACAAAGTAATGTATACAATATATAAATAAGTAAACAGCAGTGAATCCACTGGTCAGGAAAGATCTCCACCACCAATGATAATCCTACAATAGAAAATTGTAACATTTATATAACAAATTTGACTAGCATTAGTCATCATGAAATAATATCAGAATTTTGTTCATTCATTCAATTATTTAAGAAAATAAACATTCATAGTGAAAATTTCATACAAAGTCAGGAATTCTTCATAAACTAAATATCAAACACACATACTGTTAAAAGGATATGAAGGGGTTTTCAAATATGATTGATCTTTAAATGAGTTCAGTCAAGTTCTAGAGTGTAATAATGTTAATTCACATTCTTAAAACCTGGGGCTTATCAAATACTTCATCATGATTAATATCAGCCAGAATGGATTTACATGAAGCTCACTGTGCCATGAATTTACTTGACTTACCTCAGCACACAGGTGGAAATAACATAAAAGAATGGTAGCCTCTGAACATGTGATGAGTAGAATAACAAAAACAAGGAATAAAAATCCAAACATGTAATACGTCTGATGTGACCTGAAAAAAAAAACACACACATTTTTTTCATGTTAAGAAATTATGTAGTAAGACCATCCATATAATGAAGTTGTTTGCTTAACCATTTGTGGCAAAAATTGTATTAAAATTCAAAGAAATATACTGGATCCTAACTCACTGGTTTGACCAACAATAGCTAATGCAGTCTATGCAAAATAGTTTTTCAACCATAATATAATGTTTTTTTTCTAAATAAGCAAATTTAACTTGTCTTCCACAACTTTTACTACAATATTCAATATCAACCTTTAATGGACACATCATAAATGGTCATTTATACTGTCAAATATTTCAATTCAACCCATTTTTAAGACATTAAGCTGACTTGTGTATTTTGCTTACCAAATGCTATTTAAAATGAAGAAGAGCTGAATGAAAATACATCCAAACGGTAGAACACCTCCCATTATGATACCAGGGATAGGTCTTGTATACATGGACTGGTCTGGAATCTGTCGAGGTATCTGGTTGGTTCTTACAGGGTGTTCAATAGCCTAAAAAAGTTCATAAATATTGTACTTTTTGTATGACTGACAATGATTTCTAGACAATAATTTTAATGACTATGAACATCTAAAAGTCACTGCTATAAAAGATTTTATCATTTTTTCCCTAGTGTGTAGTAAATAAAGCAAACATTGCATCATTTGATTTGAAGTTGTTCAGAATAAAAAACAATACAAGAAAAGAACAGACTGGACATTTTGATGGATACAAAACATTTCTAAATAAAATAATCCCGGACAGTTGCTCTACAAAATTTTAAAAAGGCGGGGTTAACGATGACTAATAAGATAGGCGGAATAATCAAAATTTTTACAATGAAAATGATTTCTATGAAATGTTAATATTTTGATCTTTCACCACCATCAAATTAATTATTTTTTATTAAATGGAGTTTTTTGTTTAAATTGAATTTTAAAAGACTAAATGAGAGAAGTTATTTCATGTGTGAAATGTTAAAATTATCAAGAAATCACCACTGTCAATATTTCTATCTTTATTCAACTCACCCTCTTCTTGTATCCAAAGTAAGCACCAACAAACACCAAAGGAACAGAGATACCAAACCAGAGAGCTAACAAGGCTATTAATGTACTGAATGGGATAGCAGCACTACTACCTTTGGCCCACAACACCAGATTTAACAGGAAAAATACACCAAATACGATTCTGTCAATAATAATATAACCGCATTATACATTTGATATCTTGTTTTATTTCATTGCACTATTTTACTATTTGAGATCAAAATTACAAGTTGCTGTAAATTCTGAAAGTTTATAGTTTAAAACTTTATAATGGAAAAAAACCAAGAACAAAAAAACAGTAATTTTTACCATTACAATTCAGTAACATATAACAACTGTTTTAACTTCAACCCCAGTCTTCACGGTTAACTTTTTCAGACAGAAGCCATTCAGACTTCCAAAGTTACAAAAATTGGAAGTCCAAATGATTTTTCAGTGGCCTGAAAAAAATTTGAAATTATATGAAAACATTTTTTTAAAAGTCCTTAATCATCTGAATCTATGTCTAGTAATAAGAATATCCTGTTGTAATGAAATTACATAACAACAAATGCTTATTCGATTCAGACTATTTAGATGTGTCTAAGAACCCAAAAATAAACAGAACACTACAACACCCCAATATTTTTGGAAGTCTGTAACGCTTCCTAAGAACATAATTTTAGGGCCCAAGGCAGATTTTAGGGGCCAGGCCCCCGGGCCCCTAGCTAAATTCAAAGACTGCAACCCTACAAGCTCCTTATTAACATACCCAGAGCAAGAGAAAGCTGTGAGAATAACATTAGACTTCCACTTCTCTCCACCAAATGCTGAAACAAGGAAATATTTTTTATTCATTATGTTTTAATCATCAACCTTCCACTTTAACATTTACAGACTTACTAAGATGCCAACATGGCTCTTCAGTGATGCCTTACCTAACTTGAATACATGGTAAGTTAAGTTTCTCATTTGAAAGTTGTGATGTTGCTGTTAATCCATTAACCAGTATTATATTCAATCAGAAAGGGATTCAGATACTAGTCTACTGATTAATGTGGAAACATGATAATCATTTATCGCAAAGTAATTCATTTTAGGATATAAGTACCATAATTTACATGTATGTCATTCTTGAAAACATAAATGTATTTCCATGCAAGTTTTCTCCGAGCTTCTCTTAACCAGAATTCAGCTTTTCATAGTTCTTAAAGATGTCACTTTTTGATACCTGAAGTATTAACAATCTAAATGAAGGATTTTTAATCAAAATTTCATCTTTTCATCAATTACTTAGTATGTTAAGAAGTTCTGTTTCTAAAACTTATAAAAACCTTATTTAATGTGTAACTTTATATTGAACTAATAAAGATCTGATTATAATTATGATAATTTGATAAATTCTGATTTCCCATCACTATTTGAGAGTACTCACTTTTATATAACCTAGCTGATACATATCCTGCTGGAGTACCAAGACACACATACAACACCTAAATTGTCGAAGTACATTCATTTATCTATTGTACAGGGAGTGGGGAGGGTACCAAAATACTCATTAACATCCAGATGTATAACAAAATGTAAAATAATTTATTTCTATAATTGAGGAATATAAGGTAATACATGAATCTACATGAATTACACGAAGAATGTTACTACAGTAATCATTACTGTAATCTTTATCATTATTGTAAATATTAACTCAGATTAGCAGATTCATTATTTTTATTTCAATTCATTTCAAAACATTTCTTTTAATTATTCTCCACTATCGTATCTTGTTGATGTATCATAGTAAATTGATATGCACCACAGATCATAAAATATATCAAGTAGCAATGCCGAAATCTAATATTAAAATATAAATAAATTTTCAGACTCTCAACTATCTAACTCACCAATGAACATGTCATTAAGGCTCCTCTGTTGGCTGGTGACAAAAATCCTAAACAGGCAAACACTGAAAAGGAAAGTGGGTCAGTCTCAATTGGAATTTACATAAATAGTTGGGCCCATATTCTAAACATACCAAGTGGGACAAAGAAAAGCTCTTTAAATAATAATCAAATTATTAATTACAAAAAATTATTAGTAAAATACTTGCATTAAGTTACCAAAAACTTTCTCACCGTGGAAGAAATTTCGTAGACATTGAACATAGGGGCTTCCTTTGAACTCCCCAGATCACTTTCCAATTATCTATTTTTTTAACCACAGTTGGCAGGTTTTTTCACTTAGTATGTATCTTTACCTAATGTAATTAAGGTCATGCAGAATATTTGAACACCATTTCCATTGAGGACAGCTAACATCATTCCCTTTCTGGGAGGACGGAAGACATCACCATGAACAAGCTTCCAACCAAATTCTTCCTGAGCATCTTCCTGTAGTAAATAAAGCAAACATTGCATCATTTGATTGACTATTTCATTGAAGAATATTAAAAAAATGACTGATTGTGCTGCAAATCATCAATGGTTCATACTTTATAGGGAGTAACAAACCCCAATCCACTGTCATTTCAAACCACTTCCTCAATTAGCTGAACTGAAAGTTTAAAAAAAGAGTAATGACAGCTAGAAACTTTGTTTTCAATCTTAAACAGTGTTTAATCTGCAGTGTGAACTCTCTTTAGATTTGCTGTAATGGATATAGGCAAGTCATTACCTAAAGACAATAGTGAGTTAGTCATTACCTGCAGACATTAGTGAGTTCTAGTCATTACCTACAGACATTAGTGAGTTAGAGTCATTATCTACAGACATTAGTAATTTATAGTCATTACCTACAGACATTGGTGAGTTTTCTTTTTTTTTATTTAAACGAAATTTGATAGATATAACACCAATAAAAACTATCAGTCAGACAAATCTTATGTATGGATTGTTATTGGTATAAATTAGTAGTACAATGAATTGAAACATTTTTTCAGTAATCACCCTTTTCAAAGTTCTATGTATGACTCCTTAACATTAATGTAAGTACATATATAGTGTGCGTAATAGAGTTAATAATTTAGATCATTGCAAATATAAAATCAATGAGTACAAAATTGTTACATAATATTGACAACATCTGGCATATTAACAATTCTACATTAACAAATAGTACATACAATAATAATAATGTAGGGTTGACAGTCTGATGGTCTAGGATTCAAATAAAAATATCAACTCAGCTAATTCCTTCCCAGTACAGTTTAAAAAAAAACAACCTTTACTTTAAATTTTCATAAATGTATCTCAACGTATGTTTTCCTCAGTTCTTTCTTTCCTATGTTTTTTTTTGACTGCATTTACAAAGTTCATATCTACTTGATTAAAGAGCAAAGACTAACACTACTTGCTTGACCAATACAGACATAGCACTCATACAGTAAACCTTCACAGACATAGCACTCATACAGTAAACCTTCACGTACAGACATAGCACTCACACATTAAACCTTCACTTACAGACATAGCACTCATACAGTAAACCTTCACTTACAGACATAGCACTCATACATTAAACCTTCACTTACAGACATAGCACTCATACAGTAAACCTTCACTTACAGACATAGTACTCATACAGTAAACCTTCACTTACAGACATAGCACTCATACATTAAACCTTCACTTACAGAATTATCAATTTGGTTGTATCTCGCTATATCTTTGTGTAGAGTTCTCAACATTATCATGGCAACCATACCAGACAGGAATAAGACTATCACCAACGAGTTCAAAATGCTAAAAAAAAGCATTAACAAATGATTTTAATACTCCTATTCTACATAAATAAATTATTGTCATCCAATTTATTGTATATCTTTTTTATTCATGTCATTTGAAAGTATGTCAACATGGTCAAGTATTTTTTTGTTTCATTCATCATTGATTACAGAGTTAACTTCATACCTTGATAAGTTTGAATAGAATCATTAATAGAAGTTGTTTATACTACACCTAAAATGTAAACATAACAACTTGGATATGAAGATTTTTACATTTAAATATATACCTGAACCACTGAATGTTAGTGTTGGGCATAGACTTCAGGATGTAATCCCATCTGGATGACCACTTGATATCATTATTTTCCTAAAAAAATTTAAAAATTATTGAAATTAATATGCTATTTTCAAAATTCAAATTATCATTATTGGCCCTATATCTATGGAAAGTAAATATAGAGCACAATGTATTTCTAGCTTATCTCAAGTTTTGAAATCAAAAAGAAATGTTTCTTACCTCCCAGGTGACTGTGTATGTGTAATTAAATCCTATATCCTCAACATCACCACCTATGCCCATGGCAGGACTAGCTGCTGAACAATCTCCAGGCTTGCTGTGCTTGATACTGAAATTTTTAAAATCATTATTTAACATATAAATACCTTACAGCTGTTTTATTTATTTGAAACTGAAGTTCCACAATAACATTTAAGGAGCATCATTCCATCAGATAGACAATTAATCCCAAAAACATTAACATTTTGAGTATTTGAAAGACAAATGAAAGGCAGACAGAGCTCTGAAGAAAGACTGGCATATCATGAAACTAAAACCTTAAACAATACACAGCTCTATGTTTATTTATCTACAAATCACTAACACTATTACAGAGCATTGGATGTCAGGAATGTTGTTATTTGTCAATAAGACAAATTTTAACACATTTTCCAGGACTAAGTAGCTTCCTACTATTAAATGCAAACACCTGTTTCTTATTCCAGCCACTTCATAAGTCAATGTCATCAAATGCATGTTTGCATACAGAAGACAGTGTTAGATAACAACATATCACCTATTCAGTGAACAATAAATAACTTCAAGTACCTTTTAGGTTCTAACTTAGCAGCCACAATTCTGCCTCCACTCCATCCAAATTCTTCTCCCCAGTCAGTGTTCATTCCACTGTGGTAACTGATTGTTATTTCTATATGATTAAATACATAATAGGTGTTCTTCTCACTGTATTTATTCTGTAAAGTATATTTTAAAACTGAGTTAATGGTCATTTCCAGTAATAACAACAGGTTCGGAATATGGCTCACCAATGTGCAGACCAATAATCTGGAATTGTTATTTCTATTTCTTTTTTAAAAAGCAGTAAAAATATTAATAGAATATTGAACAGACTGAACAGTTATACCATTAGGCCAAAAAAAATGTATGTCTATTTCCTGTTCCTGACCAACCTAGACTCAAAGCCCCCAACCTGGATTTTCTTCCTTTTCATTTCTGGAAAAAAACCAGAATGTTCTCTTTCTCTTCATGATCCAGATATTCAATCTACTATGTTTGAACAATTAAAATGGTTACCAAGCATGAGTGAATTGTAGTTAACATTAAAGAAAAGCCAATTCAGTAATTCATGTAGCATAATGGAGTATCTCAATCCAGTGAAGCTGATCATGCCATAATCACTGATAATAAAAAAAAAAAAACGTATTTCTGACCTACCAACCTGGATTTTTTTGCCTTGGCAATAGGAAAAAGACATATATTTTTGGGGGGCTTTATAGTTCAAAGATAGTAAATGTGTAAATCTTAGTCTGTGAAATCTATCGTTCCAGAATACATACAGCTACCTCAATTTGCTTTTATGTTTTACAGTCCATTTTAGTAGCTATCCCTTTACACTTAAACTACTGACATTAAGTTGGTTGCTTACATTTATAACACATGCATCCTTCTGTTTGCCATCCTTATCAACATAACAACCAACTGGAAACCCAGTAGAGCAGTATTTCTGTCCATTCTCAACATCATAACACCATGTCACAGGCATATTATCTATAATCCTACAATGATGATGAATTGATTGATTGTGCAATTATGGAATCGATGTCTGTGCAGCTTATGTTTTTGAGCAACATCACATCCGCAGTATAATGAAAGTACGATTAGGCTCAATTCTAAGAAAATTTGTTAAAACGCTAGGGATAAATCACAAGACTTTTCCCTATAACTTTATTGATAAAAATTAACAAAATATAATTGTAAAAATACTCAAAATGCATTGATCTTTAATTTGAAAAAAAAAATAAACAATTGAAATAACTCTTTTATTCATCTTCAAACAATTTATTGGAGCATGCACTGAATCATCAGATATTTCTCAGGTTGACAAAACAAGTTCAAGGTTTAGTAACCAACAGAAAGCAACAAACTATCATCACAGTTTCATAGATTTATGGAACTAAGCACATGAAAGTACCATATTCAACTTTAATTTGGCGTTTTTAATATAAAATCCCTATCTGTAATACTATTGTATTTAGCTTGAAAGACTTAAATGCGCAGACTCCCCCGTCCATCTCTGTACATGTAATTTGAAATCCAATGACAGATATTGCAATCATTTTATGACCAATTGAACACTAGTCCAATAAACTGAGCCTGATCTATTGTGCTAGCTCACAAAAAGAACAACCATTATTTAGACTCCCACCCAACCAGTCATCCTTCTATCCCCTAAATATAGCATATTAAGTGAAGAAATTGCGACTATTAATCAAGTTTTTGATGCAACTTGCCAGCTAACTATGTACAGTGAGGTAAAAAATTATCTCAACTGCAAAACGAAGTACAAATATTAAATTACAACAAACTAAAATGCTTTAAGAACAATCGACAAGTGAACAAAACCATAAGTTTACAATGACCGTCAGTTTCTTACCAATGATGGTTGTAATTCAGCAGAATCCCTTTCTTCAGGAATTTCAGCTTCTTAGCTTTGTCTGCATCACCTTTCTTGTACTCTTTTCTACATGCACTTTTACAAGTCACTACTTCATTGAACTTCATCTACAAATCAGAAAAATACACTGCAACAAAAAATCAAGAGTTGAAAACTACTTATAATTGAAGTGTTCTATCTATATTTTCACCATATCTATTCACTTTTCTATTGTCCATATGCTTTCCTATGTGTTTTAATACATATAATATGTAAAAATTAAATGCTTTGCAAGATGCAGCTTGTTATGACCACAGAGGTCAGATCCTATACAGCTTTGACAAGCATGAACACAACATTCAAATTTGATACATCTCTTAATTTGGATTGTGTTTACCATATTTTGGTGTGTATAATAGGCATTTATATATTGTGTGCAGTGTTATTTTGTAGGTCAAAACATGTGAAAAAAGTTGTTCAAAACATAAGGTTGCAGCTGAATTTTGTAAGACAAAAGATCAATATTTTGCACTTGATCAGTCAATTTATTTACCTTGATCAAGTATTTCCTACATAAATGTGTAGGAAAGACTTGAACATCATGTAAAGATCAGTAGCTACAGAAATTGAATAATTTTAATTTCAAAACATGATAAAATTGACACAGGATGTTTGAAATAGCTTATAATGCAAAATCAAACCTCAAGAAAATTGGACATTTCCAATTTTGGTTGTTACTCGAATTTCATAATTTTTCCTTTTAAAACATACTTCAAAGAACAAAAATTGTTAGAAACTATCAACACAAGTTTCAAATAATCATTTTCAACTGCAAATGCATTCAAAAAGGAGGGTTTGACAAAAAAGGACTGGTACTTTTTAGTTTTTAGTTGTTTCATTTCAATCTCTAACCGTGTTTTATTGTACTGACATCAGGTTATTTCTGGTTCCTTTTTGGTCCTATTTAACACATTCACTTTCATATGATATAAGCAATTTTTCGTAAAAAAGCATACACTCTTTTTGTATAATTGACCATTACAGATAGTTAATAACCCACCAAATTTACTCATAATCGGTTGCTTTGAGTAGTAATTTGGGATGTAACGAGATCTTAAATACTTAACCGTTGGATTATTACACTGGAAGAATATGTGAAATTCATCTCCCACTCCTTTACAAAGAATACATATTCTTTGACTCCGTGGGACTCCAGACCACCTCCCAGTTTCTATTGGTAGTTATAAGTTGGAACATCTTAATTTTGTCAAATGAATACATTCTGTTCGGGACAATCTGAGAAGATATGGTTCAATTCTGAATTTAT
This sequence comes from Perna viridis, assembly GCA_037379345.1. Taxonomy (NCBI): domain Eukaryota; kingdom Metazoa; phylum Mollusca; class Bivalvia; order Mytilida; family Mytilidae; genus Perna; species Perna viridis. Next base: position 70,099,613 of record CM074512.1, on the reverse strand, counting down.
GTTTAAAAAAGGAATAGAATTCACCACGAGATGTGGTGTCCATTTGGGAAAACCAAGATTGATAGAATTGATCACATAATGTCTGTTTAACTGTGACCTTAATCCAATTAATATTTACTCTGTTTAACTGTGACCTTGAGTCAGTTAATATTTACTCTGTTTAACTGTGACCTTGAGCCAGTTAATATTTACTCTGTTTAACTGTGACCTTGAGCCAGTTAATATTTACTCTGTTTAACTGTGACCTTGAGTCAGTTAATATTTACTCTGTTTAACTGTGACCTTAATCCAATTAATATTTACTCTGTTTAACTGTGACCTTAATCCAATTAATATTTACTCTGTTTAACTGTGACCTTGAGCCAGTTAATATTTACTCTGTTTAACTGTGACCTTGAGCCAGTTAATATTTACTCTGTTTAACTGTGACCTTGAGCCAGTTAATATTTACTCTGTTTAACTGTGACCTTAATCCAATTAATATTTACTCTGTTTAACTGTGACCTTAAGCCAGTTAATATTTACTTTAACGTGTTCATTCCATAAGTAACTAAGACCCGTATCATCCAAGATAGATTTAATATAGTTAACCCACCTAAATTTGGTTGTATTATTGTCATGCAATTTTATCATAAGCCGAAGCATTAGATTTGTTCTTTTTGCATAGTTTTTGCCCAAAAGCTAATCATACTGACTTTAACAAATATTTCAAGTGGAATTCTACCCAACTCTCCATAAACCATAAAATTTGGAGTGCTGCTTCTCAGCTTCAGGATATTTTTACAAAATTTGAGATGCATTTAAGATGCCACTAATTAGCAAACACATCCAATGCTTTTTGCATAGCTTCCTTTGTTTCTGACATTATAATTGTATCATCTGCATAAAGCATCACAAATATTTTGACATATACATCAAACATTCCTGAGCATGAACTTTCTATCAAATCTAGATTTTATACGTCATTGTCTTCCAAAAAGATTTCTAGATCACTAAAAAAAATTGAGAACAAAAAAGGCGACAAGTTTTGCAACCAGTTGGCGATTTTCTTGGCACCTAGGTTTTGTATATTAAAATCGACAGAAAGTTTATCAGCAATGGATATTCTCTCAAATTAAACAATTGTGTTGACACCTGGTCAGAGTTAATTGACCACAACCAATTTATGACTGAAGCCAATCAAAGGTAATAACACCATGACTCTCAATATCATCATAGGAGGTGTCAATCAGATGTAAATATATTACTGAGCCAATCAAAACTCCCATCATCTGGTCAAAGGTAAACGCAATCATGGCCATGTGCATGTGGCTATATGGTATCAGTCTGGCATTACATATTCCATAGTGGGTGTACGTCAAAACATGGTTAAAAATATTGTGGGCTTTCTTTTTGCCTTTTCCTGCTTTTTGTTTCTTAGCAAATGATTATCATTTTTCATCAAATGTACAGGGTAAATATCAAGCTATGACGCAAAAAACTTGTTTTTGAGGAAAACAGTATTTTCATGAAAAATAATGCTTCAGAAAAGGGGTCTATTTTATGAACTCAAAACCAAAGTGAAAGTAGAAAAAGTCCATTTATAGTTCGACTTGTTCTGGTGTACCAAAGTTCATGCCTTTTTTTCTAAAATGGACCTAAACATTATTTTTGACATTTCCTTAATGGAAAAACATGGTCAAAAGTTAGATTGAAACTCCTTCGCTATTTTTTTTAAAAAAAAATCCTGAAAATTTAAGGTATACTATAGACGCCAATGGGGCAAAGAATACAAGACTGAGACCACATACAGACTTCACAGCCTTGTTAAACCATATGATACATTCAGAAACAAATTTACCTTATAAGAGAACAAATCAAATCCAATTAACAATGATTATGCCATCAGGAAGTGTCTAAATACTTCGAAACGCAAGAATTGATCAAAGAAAATGGATGACATTTGTTTACACTTATACCATGTGGTTTATGGCGGGAAAATCGGTAAACAAATAGAATGGGGATTCCCAACATCTAATTAAGGGAATACTGAAGCATTAAGTCATAATACTCAGATATAATAATACCATTAATGGACAATTGTAGTTTGCTAGAATTGTTACTACTTGAAAACAGAATCAAGTTGAAAAATTTATAGATAAAAAATCAAATTGTATTTTAAGATAAATTTAATTACACTACACTCAGTGACATTTGTTTCTCCAACACTCAAGTCCGACCTGAGTGAAACTGCGTTACACCGACATTTTGAGTGTTTACCAACCAGATTCCACCTAGCCAACTCCGACCATTTGTATATTGCAATAGTAAAATTCAATGAGGAATAACGGGGAATTCATTGTAAGATACAATGTATATTGCGTTTCTGTTTTTCATGTTGTAGAATTATTACTTAATTTTTTTATCAAGTAACAATGCAATCTTTTGATATTTTAATTTTGCACTTGTAAATTTATAATTACTATTTATAAAAATAAATAAAACACTTTGAAAGTATTGATTTTTGTAAGTTGATTCGAGTGACGGATAAACAGTCTGGTGACGCTTGTAATTTCAGATAGTTTTAATAATTGAATGACTTTTCCACAAAAATGAAAGAAACTATACCAGGTCCAAAGTAATGTGTACATAAGAATTGTAAAGTAGAAGCCTTTAATCAGGACAGGGAATATTGCCAGTAATAATTATATATAAATTACAAGACATTGTCCAAACGAGGACGAGACGGCATCCTCAGTCAGTTGTTTCATTTCAACTGCTAAAATGCTTAAAATTAACTCTGAGAAATTACTAAATTAAAGTATGTTTCAAATATAACCTACATATATCTTTATTTTATTTATAAGTTTTGTTAAATGGTTTAGAACTTTCATTGATGCTGAATGAAAATAATCCCTTGATGAACCTCGCACATACACAGTTGTCTATTTCTAGAAATTTAATTGAACACATTGTTTACAATGTCTCCGATGTGTGTCTGGTCATCACATGGACTGCAATTAATTGTAACTAAATACAGAAAAGTTATAAATTATGTATCAACGATCAATGTTTTTTAAACGATTTTCACTTTTTATTTGTCACTCTTTAATACCACGTTCTAATCGTCTCTACCGCTGTTTCATTGTACCGACGCCTTGGATTAAAGCTGGACAAATCAACTAGGATCAATTTCGGCAATAAAATTGAGAATTTTCACGTCATTCAGACTCCCTTGCTGAGATTTTCAGGGGTCCAAATGAATTTTAGAGGTCAGTAATCTGGATGCTCGGGTACTAACGTCAATATTGTCAGCAAAGATCAATGAGATTAACTTCACCATGCTGGGTTATTTCACACCCAGGTCGGTAGTTCTCCGTACACAATTAACAACCGGAATATACGATGTTCCAGCTGGGTGGGTGTAACACTCACATTTCACAATGAAAAAATCTGACTGACACCATGTTTCACCCACTTACACGGATTTAAAACAAAAGTGTTAGAGAAACACAAGTCGCTGAGTGTAGACCACAAGGACAAAAGTCAACATGTTTTAAAATCAGGGACTATATGAGCATAGTAATATAAAGTCCTTGATAGAAATAAAATACTTGTTTCTAGAGTAATACTTCATTAATCTGCATATGAAAAGTGACTAGTGATTTTAGATCAGAAAAAATGGCAGCTGTTGATTTTTCTGGCGTCAGAACTTAGGAAGCCAGAGCAGCCCCTGAAATCTATACCGGTAAATAAGCTTAGCATGTTGCATTGAACCAATCATCAACAACTGATTATCTTTTATCCTTCAAGATCTAAAATATTTCCTTTGGTGTTAGTACATACCTACTATTGGTGAAGTTTGAATAATGACTATCAATATTAAGATTTTTTTAATGTTAGTTTGGTAAATGAACAGAACATACCGTGTACGGGGATGGCCTAATTCTCTCCCCAAACACAACCTGACCTAAGTTTTCTGTGGGAGAATCATCTTCATCAACAGTACAAAAGTCGAAGCTGAAATCAAGACAAAATTAACATCACTACTTTTATGAAGTAAATCAATGACAATCCATGAAATGTTAATAGCAATGCAGTGTAAAACACCCAATTTTTTTCTATTCTAAATGTATTACTAGACAAAATTGCAGCCTCCATAATGATACAAAAACACTACAGCTTAATTAAGTCCTTGTAAAATTAGACTTGTGCTTTAAGATTACTGGAGTATTAAAACTAATTATAAAATTTATTATTATTATTTCTCCCTTGAAATTTCAGATAGCATCCTGGTAAACAGCATCTTTCTGGTTTAAATTATAGCATCACATTTGTAACACAATCTGTAAAACCATTTCAGATAGCAATACATTTCCATGATGCAAAAAGACCCTGGAAAAACATTGCAAGTTGAAGTTCAAAATTCTGATTATTCATGTACATGTACGTTGTTCATTATGTCAAGATTTAAATGTAGTTTTAACAATAATTAAATGCCATTGGCAATTATGTAACTTAAGTTACGGAAATGTTGTCTTGATAATGACATAAAATTGTAAGTAATCCCACATTTTTTTATATAAAACAACTTGAAAAAATATCCAAACAAACCTATGATATTCATATGGAACTATTGTCTCTACTGAGTTCAGACGATTCACAAAAATCTTCAAATCAGACTGAAAGAAAAAAGCAAGCATTTAACTATAATAATAAAATACCATATTCATATATTTAGGTAATCAATTAAATGTAGTAAAAAATCAGAATAAAAAAGTACAATAAATGGTGAGTAAATAGCATGTCTTAATTCTTTATTAATTTAAGTATTTATTAAGATATAGGCAATTTTATCAAGGTACCATCTCTCTGTTGCAATCAACTTTGTACTGCAAAATAATCTCTGGCAATTAACCACCAAGCTAGCTGTAGTAGCTAACCTTATCAGTTATGTGTAGTAGTTAATCACTGCAGCAGCTATGGTAGATAAAAAGTTAACTAAGAAATGAAAAAAACAGAACTGTCTTGGACTCCTTGTACAGTGCTGTTACCAACTTGTAGAAGTGTACCTTCTGACTACCAGATTATGAAAAAAATCTTGATTAAAAACAAGTAAATGGAAAACATCATAATCACCATCATCATCTTTTTGTCTCTTAGCGGTAATTAATCTTCTCTGTTCAAGGTTCAAGAAAAAAAAAAATTAAAATGAAATATGTGTTATATTTTAATGTGTCAAAGCTTTCCTTCTATCATTAATTTACATTGCATTTGCTTTGAAATTTCCCAGTTCTGATAATTTTATGCATAACTGCAGTATCAAGATAAGTTTTTTAAATTAATAAATGCATTTCTTTTTAGGTGGATACAATAACCCGCAGACAGAAAGATGGAACAAACGTTCGCGTTATCCGACCATGTGTTGTCACTAATATCAAGAACACTTTAGATGAGTTGAAAATTGTGATCAACTACAAAGTATGCCACTGGTTGGCCTTGGAAGAAATGGTTAAGTATCATATGAACTTCATCATCGATGTTTCCCTCATAAATGGAAGAAAGAGAGAAATTCCGCAAACAAGAAAGCGTTACCATCAGATTGACTTTCGGATAAATCTTGCAACACAACTGATCAGACATTTCTCAGTACGCATAGTACAGTGTTAAACCTGGGATTAGAAAAGGGTATGGTAATTTTTTTCCAAAGGGCACATTTTGTCACGATGTTTGATTTTTAGGACACATTGATTTGTTTAAAAATTGTTATACAATTTAAAAAATCAAAAACACATCAGAATTAAAAAATTTAATTAAAACTAAAACTTAATTTGAGAAAGTCACACACCTGTCAACTTTTGAAAATACCCATGGGGGTGTTTACGTAGGACAACATGTGAATCAACATTTTGGGACATATTTTACAAACTGTGTGGGTTTTACTAAAGTAATGTACCAATGAGACAATCACTATAACATTAAAGGGCCTTTTTCATTTGAACAAATTGTGCATGCACTATAATATAATAAAGTTTGTTTTTGTGTTTGATTCCTCCAAACCTATTTAAAATTCCAGGGTTTTTTTTCAAATTCCCAAAAAATAAATGAGAAAATTTTAATTTACATTCAAATTCATTTTTACTAATTGAAAATTTATAAATTGAAACCAAGTTTCCTTCTTGCCATTTATGTCAGTCGAAGGTGAGTTAGTATTCAGTGTGGGAAACCACCGCTCACCAGCTCACCAAATACGAGTAGATGTGTATTTTGGCGAGTTCTCATTTGCTTACACTCGTCAATTTGGCTACAGTCATTTGATTAGCAAGTTCCAAGGAAAGTTAACCAGCCAACAGGTTATTTAGTAAAACATCCCTTAACATCATACATGTACATTAAAAATATGTTCCCTACATTTTAAGAAGTTTAGCTTGAATTATGTCAAGTGAATTTTGGCATGATATGCACAATTTTATTGACTTGTACAGCATTGTTTACGATCTGCCATTTTCATTTCCGGTAAACGGGATGCGCCAAAACCTAGGTGACGGTCCTGATCTCGTATTAGTATTCAAACGAAATTAACTTGGTAATTTAAGATTTGTTACCTTGCAAATTGGCTGTTTATTATCAAAATAAAAATGAACAAGAAGCAAATGATTTTCTTGTTTCATAATGATGAATCTGTTGAAATATAATTTTATTTTTAAAATATGAGTTCAGAAATGGAGTTCTTAATTTGTTAATGTGAAGTACATGAAAAACTTAAATGGGAGGGAATATTTGAAAATGGAAAAGTTTTTGATAATTTAAAAACAAATGAAAAGATAGTTGAAGAAAGAGAAAGAAAGGCAGAAGATAGTCAAATCCAAGAGAAAACAGGAGACAGGTACACTAATGCAAATTTTCCAGTTTTAATTCCTGCAATTTTACAACAAAGTAAAAATTATACAGACTTTTATTTTCATTAGAGATGAATTCCTCTGTAAAAGACAGCCCAGTCATAATGAATTATGGAAATGACATATACAATGTATGTAATTTTTTAAAAATCAAAATAAAATGCCATAACAAGATCCAATCTTTCCTTTTCAAAATTTTTGAAAATGGTGCCATAAAATATCTTTTTTTGACAGACAAATTGATATATTGTATTAAAAAGTAAAAAAAAAATAATTATGTGTATGCTTTAATAAAAAAAAAAAAAGGTGAGTGGGCTGACACAGAGTTCTGTTTGCCTGATGTCTTCGAATTTCCCCGTTTTAAATATTTTTTTTACCTATTTTTGACCTAATTCCAAAAACCCCATTTTATAAACTTTCCCATTCACCAATTTTAGCTACATTAGACTCATAGACTATTTTCCATAAAAATTTAGACTCAGTATAGACTTTTTTCCATAATAATTCAGACTCATAGACATTTTTCTATTATGGCATACTTAAGATATTGATAAAAATCTTAATCTTCAATTGTTGTTGCATCAATGTCTTCCTTGGCCATGATCCCTGTCGCTTTCAATCCATAACTTGTAGCTTTGGCTATTTGATCGAGCACCAAACCTTTCAGTGGCGAAATAACTATGCATATTTTTGAACATTGAAGGTCATTAAAAAACAAAGGCAACAAATAAAAGCAAATGCTTTTACCAAACCCTGTTGGAAAAATTCCAACACAGCTTTCTCCATTAAGAACTTTTGAAATTACATTAGCTTGTTCTTCTGTCTGTTCTACCTTAAATTCATTTTTACCTTTTGGAATCCATATCCATTATAGACACAATGTCATGACAATAAAGAGGGGGGTGAATTACATGCAAGATAAGATGTTTTTTTATGAATGAAACTAAAACTTATTTTCATCAAATTGATGAAATATGGCCGTATATAATTTTATTTTTATTGTAAACATGAGAAAAGTCAGTTAAAAACAACGATTACAGTGAAAAACCGGCGGCATCTTAGTTGTAAACAATAACACGTGTTTTGTCGGAATGCTGTCTATTTTTATTCGTCACATGACTGAAAAACGGGATCTCGCTTAAACCAATATGGCGGCGATAAGGAGGCGGCCCCTACATATTATCTGTTATTTTGAGCTACAATAAAAAAGATATGAATATTCATATATGCTTATTAAGGTAATGTGGTTGAAAAATGTTGAACAAAATGAAACAACAATGCATTGATAACCTGCGAAGCACATAGCCACGATACGAAGGTAAAATAGGTGCGATAGATCAAGGTCATCGTAATCGCAATTTTTTTAAGGAGTAAAATTCGTAGCTCTAAATCGCAAAATCAAAAAAAAAAAGATCAAGAGCTATGAATTCGCAGCTACTTATTTATGTGACGACTTTCATTGTTATTGGAGTTGATAGTCATTTGGTACAAACGTTTGAAGTGACAATACTTTGAGAAAAATGGCCGCCAGAAAAACTATGTGTCAAAGATCATACCTATTTCAAAATTCATTCCGCAAGCAGTTACTGGACCGATTTTCTTCATTTATGGCTTAAATTTTTGGAAATATCTTCAATTTTGATAATCCAGTTGTCAGGCTAATTTTTTGGTTCAAAAACATATTTTTTACGTAATTTAAAGGAAAAAATGTTGAAAAAAAATAGTTTTTGCGTACCCGGAATGCACTGACAGTCGGATTCCGAAAATTTAATCCTTTCAGCGTCCATCCGTAACCCTGGTTTCAGAAGAAAAACAATAACAGCTTGCGGAATCGATTGGATATTAGGGTGGTCAGGGCGTGGTTTTCACAAAAATTAAAGCGGGACCGGTTATCGTTCTTGCTAACACGATGTTACTGATCCGCCATAGCTTCTGCTGAGATTTTCGAACACTCGTGGAAAAATGCCCTTTCCTGACTCTTTTCTGGACAGACTTTTGACTGGTGGTGCAGACAACGATGGACCTAGGCCATGGAGGCCAATCACTTAAGGTAAGTACCTAAATTATGTCTAATATAAGCATAATCGTCCTGTTTCCGTAAGGTCAAATTCTAGTATGACCTTTTATCATCTGCAAGCTTAAAAACTACTTTCACCTTCTTGGAAGGTCTGATTTTTGTTTGATTCTGTATGAGCTAATTTAAAAAAGGTTACTCTCATTTAGCATTAGTTGGAATATGTTTCCATAACATTTTTATTAAACGATGAATATGTAATGAGGTAAATTCTCCCCCACGTTTGATTGCGGTCCATTTGGAATCGTTCTGACTTTCCTATATTATCGGAAGTCTCTGCATTTTACCTTGCTTTTTCCTATTAGTTGGGAGAATTTGCACACATTGCATTTAATTTCCTTGACAATTCAGTTTTAATTTATACGCAGTGCTGAATTTATTTGAAACTCACATGTTTAAGCATAAACCTTCTTTGTATTTATTTCAACTGTTTTATTTATTCAAAATTATCATATGTAGGAAAAAAATCAACTTAAATTGCTTCTTCAAATGATACACAACTTTTTTTTCTGGTTTTCATTTTATCTTAATATCAGAGTTAATATTAATTATGACTTTTATTAGAAAAAATATCATGTAGCCCTGCTTGTACTTTACTTGATCAATAGAACTTATTTGATGTGATTTATATATGTGGTAATTTGCGTATTTTACATATGACGTGTATCTTCTTAAGTTTACTTTATATATTCATATTGTACAATTTTTAACAGCTAACTTACATATTCATTTTTTACAGAATTGTAGATGCTCTACTTATTTAATGTTCATATACATGTACAATTGCTTGGAAAAGGTTTAAAATCCTAGTAATATACATTATTTATCATTAAATTTTAATTAGTTATGGTTTAATATTTTTTTTTGCTTTTTTAGGATCACATTGATTGACTCCTAATACCAATCTTTTGTAGTATGTATATGAAACATACTTGTACTATGTTTTTTCTTCTAATTGATTTATTTCAGAAGAAAGTATTAGTAAACAGGCTGCCTAAATATTATTATGATTTAGTTTTATTTTCTGTTTGTTTTTCGTCATTTTAGTTTCATTTTGTTGAGTTCTGGAGATGTTTCAAATTTATGGTAAGTTAGTTTTCATACTTTGATTTAGTTTAGTAGCTTTATTTTATTAGTAAAACTTTTGGTCTCTTAATTATGGTGACAAATAAGCATTTACATTTGAATCATATATTACTTACAAGAACAGTCAATTAGTTTTGTGTTTAGACACTGCTTTAAAACTGCTTCACAGTACATATTCAATGAATTACACTACTTTTTTATTTCAGATGGCCTGAGGAGCATAGTGGGCTATGCTATGAGACGAATATGGGCAGAGTCTGAGGTAGGACCATGTGGGGATGGAATAGGTGGAAGCTCTCAGCCCAGGGTAAGTATGGTAGGTATGACTGATGTTTGTCAGATCCAGACTAGGGTGAGTAAGTTGGTAAGTATGACAGATGGGGAAGCCTGCTTTCCCATCTATCAATTTTTGAGTCTCAGATAGAGTAGGTCCTTCTTCAAGTGCACAGGTACATGTATATATGCTGCTCTATCCAGACACAAGGTCCCGAGGAGAATTGGAGTACTTGACAGAATGCAGACAGATAGGACTGACAGAAGCTGACCTATTGGACACTGGTGCCACAAGAAGACTTTCCTCAGGACAGATGTCACTAGGACTGATGATGGAGGTCCACAGGTATGTTGACAAGTATTGTGTTGGTTTTAAGTAGATAATTTTTATGAAATAATTAATTCTTTATTCCAGGTAACGAAGATGACTGACACAGAAAAGAACACCTTGTATGTGAGAGTGAAGAGAGAAGTGGACAGGATGAAGAAGATGAAGAAAGCCAAACAGATGAGTCAGATAGAAATGATGAAGAGAGAAGTGTTTGACATGCCTGGAAGTGGAGATGCCTTGGTTGACAGGTTGAATTCATATGGTGGCACATTAAGTAGGGTAGTTCCAGACACACCTGAACCCGATGACCTGATTGGTAAGAGAGTTCAACACTTGATAGAAGAACCAGTCAGATCCAGCAAATGGTATTATGGTATTGTTAAAGGACTTAAGGTAAGACATGGGAAGTACATGTACATTTGGTGTATGATGGTGAGACAGAGACTTACAGCTTCCCCTTGCTAGATGACCTAGAGACTTGAGAGTTGAGGATTGTGCCCCTGGATCCTTCTTTTATTGTAGAAAGATGAGTTGACCACCGTTTTCGTCAAGAGGCTGATGGTGAGGAGTTTTGGTACACAGGAACTGACATGATGCTGATACAGGTTTGTCGACTGTAGCATATGATTACAAGGATGGTGATGATGATGACGACGATGAGGAAGATGATAGCAACATTTTTGAGGAGCCTATATTACAGAACTATCAAAACAGAAATGTGAGGATTTTATTGTAGGAAAAATTTTTTCAGCAACATTAATTCTTGTTTTCTTTTTTCCTTTAGCACTAACTCTTTTTGTTTCATTTCAGGTTCTTAGACCATTTTCTTTTTTTCTTGTAGATTTTTATCCAGGGGCTTTTAGTTTCAGGTACTAATTATTATTTCTTTATTCGTAGATTGGTTGCAGCAAAGTGTTTCAAACGCAGCAAAATTATTCATATTAAGTTATTTAACATAACATTAATATAACCTTATAAAACAATCTTCTTGTTTTGATAATTATTCTGGAAAAGGAAGTTTGGTGTTTTTAACTCATTACCCAGATTATGATTTAATAGAAAGTAAACTAACTCTAAGTAAATTGATAAGGTAAATGATGTTTAATAGGTGTAATGTCCTTATGTACATAATCTCTTTTGTAGATTTGGCAGACATAGTAGATCCTGGTAAAGTAACCCTTCTGGTCTGAAATGAAAACTTCGAAAAGTTCATTAAACTTAATCAAAGGATGATATTTTGTTTATTATCATTTAATGTACATAATGGTACACATGAGGAAACAGCTAGGGCTTCAAAGTTCCATAGTGAAAGGATGCACATTGGTTCAAGTCAATGCATTCTTAAAAATTTTCTCAATTTCTTGGGAAAACAGCATTTGTTTTTGAAATTTTAAGCAATTTTAACATAATAATGTGATTATTATAATGGTAAAAGACCCTTTTTAAACAAGAAAACATTACAAGACTACATTAGGAATCTTAGAATTGACCAGACCTTGATATAATATTATTTTGCCACTTTTTACGGCAAAAATGTATGTTTATTTTGATTATCGTCTGGCTTCATTTAAGGTATAGGCCTAACAAATTTTCATCCACATTAAACATTTTATAGCAAAATAAGATGAAAGTATCTTCATGTGATAGCTTAGATTCTAAGCTTTAAAATGGTACCTCATAAGTATATGGTATGTTGATATTTTGATCAATATTAGCATAAATATGCGGTTTTTTTTTTAAATCTGAAATTTTCAAATATGTTCAATTTACCCCTATTTTTCAACATTTGTTGATTTTTAAAAAATCAACAAATATAATTTAATTATTTCTTGATCAAAATGTGTTTTTACATATTTAATCACAATAACAATAACTGTCGTGCTAAAAACTGCTTTTAAATTCAAAATGCTTTTCTTTGTCTGACCTTTCACCATTTTTTCCACTGAAAATAGCTCTAAAATTTACCCTAAAATGTAAATTTTCTACCTCAAAAAAATTTTTTTGAGCTGAAAAACATGATTTGTCAAGTCAAGCTACTTTATTGCCAAACAAAACAACCGACAGAAAAAAATAGATATTTTTTTTTGTTGAAAAAACGCATTTAAAAAAAGGGGGTCTGCCGCAGTGTTTTTGATTCCAATGAAAAAAAATCAGAGGTTTTGACATAATATTTGTTTATTTATTTCTGTTTAATGGATTACTCTTGAAAGAACTGCAAAGTATCAGATTTCTACTACCTTCCAATTTCCAAATATGAATATCCAAAAATGGCACTTTAATTCACGATGCTGTTGACACATGGCTAAATAAAAGTCCAAAGTGTTTTTTTGCCAATTTTAAAAAAGTGTAATTTTCTTTGTATCTAAGATACAAGTTTCCTGAATGGCTTAAATCAAAGTATGAAATGGCTTTATATAAATGATTAAGACACAATGTATGAATTTCTTCACCTGTTTGACTTATTTGGGCCCAAAAGTGCCCAAAATGTGACTTTTTTGCATTCGCAAGAAAAATGACCAAAATTTTGAACTTTAAATTGTAATAACTTTTGAACCCCTAGACCGATTTTAAAAATTTTTGCACCATTAAGTTACAATTCTTGGGCTCTTTCAAACTAATATAAATTTGTACACTTTCTATATACTACATTTTTTGACTGACCTCCCTAGTTAGTTATGATTTCATATTTAGGGAGGTCGGTAGTGCGTTTATCTATATTCTTGCGAGAGTAAAATTCTCAATTTTGAGTCAACTTTAACACGTTAGAAAATGGTTAAAAATCCATTGCATGACAATAAAAAATATATGTAATTGAAGATGAGACATTTCTCTTTCTAAATATACAACTTTCATTGTTATTGGAGTTATTGGTCATTTGGTACAAACGTTTGAAGTGACGATACTTTGAGAAAAATGGCCGCCTGAAAAACTATGTGTCAAAGATCATACCTATTTCAAAATTCATTCCGCAAGCTATTACTGGACCGATTTTCTTCATTTATGGCTTAAATTTTTGGAAATATCTTCAATTTTGATAATCCGGTTGTCAGGCTAATTTTTTGGTTACAAAACATATTTTTTACGTAATTTTAAGGAAAAACATGTTGAAAAAAAATAGTTTTTGCGTACCCGGAATGCACTGACAGTTGGATTCCGAAAATTTAATCCTTTCTGCGTCCATCCGTAACCCTGGTTTCAGAAGAAAAACAATAATAGCTTGCGGAATCGATTGGATATTAGGGTGGTCAGGGCGTGGTTTTCACAAAAATTAAAGCGGGACCGGTTATCGGTCTTGCTAACCGGATGTTACTGATCCGCCATAGCTTCTGTTAAGATTTTCGAACACTCGTGGATAAATGCCTTTTACCGACTGTTTTCTGGACGGATTTTTGACTGGTGGTGCAGACAACGATGGACCTAGGCCATGGAGGCCAATCACTTACGGTAAGTACCTAAATTATGTCTAATATAAGCCTAATCGCCCTGTTTCCGTAAGGTCAAATTCTAGAATGACCTTTTATCATCTGCAAGCTTAAAAACTATATTCACCTTCTTGGAAGGTCTGATTTTCGTTTGATTCTGCATGAGCTGATTTAAAAAAGATTACTCTCATTTAGCATTAGTTGGAATATGTTTCCATAACATTTTTATTAAACGATGAATATGTAATGAGGTAAATTCTCCCAACGTTTGATTGCAATCCATTCAAAATCTTTCGGACTTTATCGACTTTCCTATATTATCGGAAGTCTCTGTATTTTACCTAGCTTTTTTTCTATTGGTTGGGAGAATTTGCACATATTGCATTTAATTTCCTTGATAATTCAATTTTAATTTATATGTAGTGCCCAATTTATATGAAACTCACATGTTTAAGCATAAACCTTCTTTATATTTATTTTAACTGTTTTATTTATTCAAAATTATCATATGTAGAAAAAAAAATCAACCTTAAATTGCTTCTTCAAATGATACACAACTTTTTTTTCTGGTTTTCATTTTATCAGTTAATATATATTAATTATGACTTTTATTAGAACAATTATCTGGTAGCCCTGCTTGTACTTTACTTGATAAATAGAACTTATTTGATGAGATGTATATATGTGGCAATTGCATATTTTACATATGACCTGCATCTTCTTAAGTTTACTTTATATATTCATACTGTACAATTTTTAACAGCTAACTTACATATTCATTTTTTAGAGGATTGTAGATGCTCTACTTATTTAATATTCATATACATGTACAATTGCTTGGAAAAGGTTTAAAATCCTAGTAATATACATTATTTATCATTAAATTTTAACTAATTATGGTTTAATATTTTTTTGGCCTTTTTAGGATCACATTGATTGACTCATAATACCAATCTTTTGTTGTATGTATATGAAACATACTTGTACTATGTTTTTTCTTCTAATTATTGATTTATTTCAGAAGAAAGTATTAGTAAACAGGCTGCCTAAATATTTATTTTATTTTGTCATATAAAAAGTAAACACTGATGTAAATTTTATTATGATTTAGTTTTATTTTCTGTTTGTTTTTCATCATTTTAGTTTCATTTTGTTGAGTTCTGGAGATGTTTCGAATTCATGGTAAGTTAGTTTTTATACTTTGATTTAGTTTAGTAGCTTTATTTATTTTAATAATAAAACTTTTGAGTCTTTTAATTATGGTAACAAATAAGCATTTACATTTGAATCATATATTACTTACAAGAACTGTCGATTAGTTTTGTGTTTAGACTCTGCTTTAAAACTGCCTCACAGTACATATTCATTGAATTCCACTACTTGTTTATTTCAGATGGCCTGAGCAGCATAGTGGGCTATGCTATGAGACGAATATGGACCGAGTCTGAGGTAGGACCATGTGGGGTACAGTAAGTAGGGTAGTTTCAGACACACCTGAACCCGATAACCTGATTGGTAAGAGAGTTCAACACTTGATAGAAGAACCAGACGGATCACGCAGCGAAATTATTCATATTAAGTTATTTAACATAACATTAATATAATCTTATAAAACAATCTTCTTGTTTTGAAATGAAGATAATTATTCTGGAAAAGGAAGTTTGGTGTTTTTAACTCCTCGCCACATCTTTTGTCAACCGCTTTGTGAGCAACCAACATCAAATAAAGTTTTACATTTTTTCAGATTGTTAGCAAACCAGATTATGATTTAATAGAAAGTAAACTAACTGTAAGTAAATTGATAAGGTAAATGATGTTAATAGGTGTAATGTCCTTATGTACATAATCTCTTTTGTAGATTTGGCAGACATAGTAGATCCTGGTGAAGAAACCCTTCTGGCCTGAAATGGAAACTTCGAAAAGTTCATTAAACTTAATCAAATGATGATATTTTGTTTATTATCATTTAATGTACATAATAGTACACATGAGGAAACAGCTAGGGCTTCAAAGTTCCATAGTGAAAGTATGCGCATTGGTTCAAGTCAATGTATTCATAAAAATTTTCTCAATTTCTTGGGAAAACAGCATTTGTTTTTGAAATTTTATTCAATTTTAACATAATAATGAGATTATTATTATATTAAAAGACCCTATTTAAACAAGAAAACATTACAAGACTAATTAGGAATCTTAGAATTGACCAGACCTTGATATAATATTATTTTGCCACTTTTTGTGGCAAAAATGTATGTTTATTTTGATTATCGTCTGGCTTCATTTAAGGTATAGGCCTAACAAATTTTCATCCACATTAAACATTTTATAGCAAAATAAGATGAAAGTATCTTCATGTGATAGCTTAGATTCTAAGCTTTAAAATGGTACCACATAAGTATATGGTAGGTTGATATTTTGATAAATATAAGCATAAATATGCGTTTTTTTTTTTAAATCTGAAATTTTCAAAAATGTTCGATTTACCCCCATTTTTCAACATTTGCTTGTTGGTTTTTAAATATAATTCAATTATTTCTTGATAAAAATGTGTTTTTACATATTTAATCACAATAACAATAACTGTCATGTGCTAAAAACTGCTTTTAAATTCAAAATGTCTTTTTTTGTCTGACCTTTCGCCATTTTTTCCACTGAAAATAGCTCTAAAATTTACCCTAAAATTTAAATTTTCGACCTCAAAAAATTTTTTTGAGCTGAAAAACATGATTTTTCAAGTCAAGCAACTTTATTGCCACACAAAACAAGTGACAGAAAAAATTAAATATTTTTTTTGAATTCTTAGTAAGCAAAAATGTATTTTTTTGTTGAAAAAACGCATTTAAAAAAAAGGGGGTCTGCCGCAGTGTTTCTGATTCCAATGAAAAACAAATCAGAGGTTTTGACATAATATTTGTTTATTTATTTCTGTTTAATGGATTACTCTTGAAAGAACAGCAAAGTATCAGATTTCTACTACCTTCCAATTTCCAAATATGAATATCCAAAAATGGCACTTTAATTCACGATGCTGTTGACACATAGCAAAAAAAAACTAAGTCCAAAGTGTTTTTTTGCCAATTTTAAAAAAGTGTAATTTTCTTTGTATCTAAGATACAAGTTTCCTGAATGGCTTAAATCAAAGTATGAAATGGCTTTATTTAAATGATTAAGACACAATGTATGAATTTCTTTACCTGTTTGACTTATGTGGGCCACAGAAGTGCCCAAAATGTGACATTTTTGCCCTCGCAAGAAAAATGACCAAAATTTTGAACTTTAAATTGTAATAACTTTTGAACCCCTAGACCGATTTTAAAAATTTTTGCACCAGTAAGTTACATTTCTTGGGCTCTTTCAAACTAATATAAACTTGTACATTTTCTATATACTTCATATTTTGACTGACCTCCCTATCATATTATATCAAATCAGAACTGACAAAAATTATCAAAGGTGATTTTAGTTAGTGTTCCTTCGGGAGCGTTAAAAGGTTTCACCTTCAACATATTAAATTAGTTTGAGTACGAAAAGAATTCCTCAAAGGCAAAGCCTAAAATCATATTATTCACGAAAAGTCATGAGAGTGGTCCGGGAAAATACGCAGTCACCCGTGCAATAACCGTCATTTACCTTGCATTTCTTATTACTCTCTGTCTTGCCGCAATAAACAACGGGTGCAAGTCCAGGTAAATAGAATGCTTCGGTTGATATTGCCAAAATTAGCACAAAGTAGAGAGGAAAATACATGTTTCAAAGGTGTTCTTGGCTTTCGAGTTGTCAAGATGGCTACACGTCATCCGGGAATTTACGCATGCGTTGTAATATTTCCTGTTTTACAAGTTCATGAAAGCTTCTCCGAACTCAATCGCTCATTCGTCCCCTTATATAATTTGTCACGAGTATAAAACTTCGTCGGCGTCTGTCTGGAGTGTCTCTACGCGTATACATGTAACACGGATCAAGATGAAAAGAAAATGAATGACTGATAAAAAAAGTTTGCAAATAACTTTTATGCCTGAATTTTTATGGAGTGTATATTAGAAGGAGAAGTCACTTATAATAATCTTTATAAAATACTTCCGTTGCTATTTGACTGTTTATCAGCCAATTCTCTTGAATTTCCCTGTCGAAAATAGGGTAACTTTGCTATGGGTGTTTGTAAAATCCACTGGATGGATATTGATGAGTGCAAGGAGTTAAATATATATTGACTGCTTGATGAGTTATGTCCCAAATTAAAGATAATAGATTGGAGTTATTTTAAATAAGAGGGATATAAATATTATCCATTTCAAAATCAGTTTTTTTAGACATTTTAAAATGAATTTAATATCAAATGAAAGAGAAAAATCTGCTGAATAACAATGGCTGTTTTTAATAAGTGTGCTTTGAATAACAACAAAAAAATATGACTTAATGAATGTAGCTATGTCTTGAGAAAGAAATATCAAAATTTTCATTTTCCTAAACTATACCCCAGTAAGCTATTAATTATTGTGTCTTTCTGTTTGTTTAACGAGTAATCAAGGGAACCAAGGTTATAACGGTAATCAAAAGAATGTAATCCAGGGACAAAGACCAGACATGGAAAACAGACACGCACAACAAAGAACACAAAGTAACTAAAATCATACATACAAAGTAACAAAAGCAAATGAGCAATTCGGACTCCACTAAAAACTGGGAGCATGGACCAGGTGCACCGGTAGGGTAAGCGTCCTCTGCTTTTCTAGAAACACCCGCCGAGTTTAACCATATGGATTCACTACCAGTTAAAAAAATAAGGAAACTTCCTTAAAATTACATATATTGATATTCACATATAAATTTTGACATTTTTAAGTCGCTAATACTGTAAGCGACTTCTTGCACTCGTAATTTCTGTACTTAATATTTGCATACGATTTGCATAAATATGTAGTTATACGCCACGTAATGCTGCCGATTCTCGCCGTGTTTACCGCCATAGCGTCATAGTTCTAACTTCATACGAGATAAATATATACCGATAAGTATCATACACGTGTGTTCTGCATGTGTTTCTTGCTTGTACGAGAACAGGAAGTTTACATGAAATATTTAAAGTTTAAAAGAGAATCACGCATTAATTTGAAGAAAGCATTGTCCGTGAAGTCATCTGCCGGAAGCCCTTTTGTCATTCTTATAGGTATCAGTATCGTATTAATTTTCCCATAGACTTCTATAGTGAAGTGCATATTTTTAGGATTTTTAAAAAAAATATGCAAATTGATTCAATAAAACTTTCACTTATGTAGCATTTCTAAGGACATGTGAAAAAATAATTTCCCGCAAAGAAAATAGGGTGAGTCCACGAAGATCGGACAGAAAAGTAGTCTTGAACTATAAATAGCCATTTTCCCTATTTTCACTTTCGTTTTGCACTCACCAAACCAACCTTTTCAGTGGAACATTTTTATGATATTATGTTAGATTTTCTTTTAAAAAAAGTTCTTCATCTTACAGTGTGATGTTTGCTCTATTTTATAAGTCATTGTTCATATCTTTTGACAAAACATTAGTTTGTAGAGAGGCAAAAAGAAAATGCACTATATTTTTATAGCATCCATGTTTTGACGAACACCCGCTCAGGGATATGAATACGATACTGGTACCTATACTTACAATACTCGAAGCCACTGACGTGACTTCCGAGTATAAGTGCTTTAGTTTTCGAGTTTAATGGGCCTAGAGGGTATACGGCTGTATCATATGTCAATGGAAAGATAAATCAATGTAGTTTTTGAATATCGTACTTATCAAAGTGAAAAACGGTAAAGTTCTCTGCTATTTTGCATTAATGAGAGGAGGGGTCAAAAATCAATCGACCCCAATGCACTTTGATAAGTGATTTAAGTGAAATCGTTCATTGTAGGTATTGGGAAACAAATACCATGTAAAGATTACATGCATTCAATTTCAAAAATGTGAGAGAACTTTTTCCTACAAAAGTTGACTATTAAATCACAGAACGAAGTTGCCCCTAAAAATGGTTGCATTTTAGTGCATTTTCAATGATTAGGAGATAATAAGACACCGTAGAATATTACAATGTATATCTAAATATTCTTTACTGAATAACAAATAATATAAACACAACTTTCTCGATTCGATCTGCGAAACGGGCTTTGCAAAATGAGTTTGGAGTTGCAAATTTTCACATATTTTAACTACTAATTGTACTAAAATTGTAAAATACGAAATCGATTCCCGGACAACCTGTTTTGTTTCCGAACTGTTGGTACAACAGAAAAGCATGAATATCATCCAAAGTAATTTATTTTTTGACATGATCAAGATTTTAAGTGATTTTTAAGCAGATAGACAAAAGTTTGACATATTTTTTCTTTTATTCAATAATCGATCGCTGGACAATGTTCGTTTTCAGGAAATTGGAATGAAGAATAGGATATCCATATAGTCAAGACAAAGCACCAAAAATACCAACATAGTCATGAGAATAACATATATAAATTTAAATAAACTAGCAAGCTAGACTTGATAAAAAAAAAAACTGGGGGTTTGGACCTGGTTCATTGCTAGGATATTAATTTTAACGCCTTTTCTCTGTTTTTCCTTAAGCGCCCGTCGATCTGTTCTTATATATTAAATGATGTCATTCCGGTTAAAACGAAGGAGGGAAACTCTGACACTGCTTAAAAGTCATCTAGTATGTGACGGTGAAAAAGAGAACGTTACAAAGATTTTTTTTTTAAATGGATTATTTCAAATAAAATCAGCTTTTACTATCATATAGACCGATGAAAAGTTTACAAATTATGAGTGGCTTATTTCCGATTCCTATATTTTACAGCATCTTCGTTACGCAAGGGTTACGGTCATTGCGTTAAGGGAGGGGGCAAGACCGTAACCCTAGGGTAGCGAAGATGCATTTACAGTTGTGATCCCATATTCAGTTTAATTCTTATTGGTATTTAGAATATAACAAATCAGAATTAGAGTGAACCATAAAGTGGCTCACTTATTCATTATTTGCATGAAGCAGACAGACATGAATAGCTGCCTGAAAATTAAAAGTATGACATTGTAAATGTTCAAAACAACCTTGTCAAAATATGACAACAGAAGTAACGCACAATTCAATGCACAAACCACTTACTACAACTGCTCTGTACATGTATGTTTACGCCGCAAAAAAAGTTTATAACAACTTATAGACAGTAAATATAGCAAACGATAGATTGTATCCCCTGTTTTTAAACGTCTTGATCAGAGCCATCTCTTTTTTTAATATTCTTGATCCGCCCCTGGCCTGGACAATGATGTTTCCTTTGAACTAATATTCTATAACAACTATGATACCATTGTGTCCTATTCATACGGCTACTAAAACTGGAGTCTTTTTGAGAGGTAAAAAAATCTCAGAAGTTTTTATTGCGTCTGAACTTCTTACTTATTTTTGCGTTAGAATTTTTACAAGGAATCTGATTTGTTTTTATCAACTAGTTTAGTATAACCCGTTCAGAGCAGCGGCGGATCCAGCGGGGGTGAATGGGATTGGCTTCCCCCTTTTTATTGGAAAATATGTCATTTTCAGGTGAAAAATTGACAAAAATAGTAAAAAATATCCTAGCACACACCCCCTTTTCTGAGGAACCCCGGCTGGCACCCTCATTTTTACAGTGTGGATCCGCCATTGCAGAGGATATTGCATTACAAACACCAGCCTGGCGCACAGTTAAGACGTAAATGTTGTAATAGCATGCATGTACATGCTTGCACATGCTTCCATGCAAAGTTCAAAGTTCCCAGTTTATGTATTGTCAAATTTATTACGAAATCCAGACGAACCCCCGCGTCGCATTTTTTGTTTCAGAATCCCTGATTCATGGTTAATCTTTAACGTTTTATTTGAAGACCAAGCATATAAAGACAAATGCAACAACAAAAAAATATATATACATTTTGTATGTAAAAAAATAAATCTCAAAACCTGAAGTCTTTTCATCAAAACGTAACGTAGATTAGATACTTTACATGTGTCTCTCTTCATAAAACAGTCCGGAAACTAGACTGCAAATTGTCCGTAAACGATTCCGCGTTAGACAATTTCAGTACATTTAACAGTTTAAATAAGTGAAAATTTGCAACTTCAAACTCATTTTGCACAGCCCATGTTGCAGATCGAATCGAGAATTTTGTGTTCATTTTATTCGTTATTCAATAAAGAATATTTAGATATACATTGTAATATTCTACGGTGTCTTATTATCTCTTAATCAATGAAAATGCACTAAAATGCAATCAATTTAAGGGGCATTTTTGTTCTGTGATTTAATAGTCAACTTTTGACGGAAAAAGTTCTTTTTCACATTTTTGAAATTCGAATCTATACATATGATCTTTTCATGTTACTTGTTTTCCGCTACCTACAATGAACGATTTCACTTATGATCACTTATCAAAGTGTATTGGGGTCGATTGATCTTTGACCCCTCCTCTAATTAATGCAAAATAGCAGAAAACTTCACCTCTTTTCAGTTAGAAAAGAATGATATTCAAAAACTACATTGATTTATCTTTTCATTGACATATGATATAGCCGTATACCCTCTAAGCCTATTAAAGTTCGAAAAATCCTTAGCCGTCCGCTGCACTATTAAATCTCATTATTATATAGATAGCAGTGATTTACCGAATGTTCCCAGTGTAATTTTTTCGATAATTCACACTGTGAAATAAATTCGGCAATTTCACCCTCGCGCTACCTCCCGCCAAAACGTCACAACACGAATATCAATCTGCCATTCAGAAAATTTTTAATTTATGTTCAAAATTACAATGAACAGCGGAGGAAATCTATATAATAAATAGGATAATCAATTGGTTATCGTGAATAACCAAAATATGATCACTCATGCCAAGAACACATTAAGATTTAACTCGTGATAATATTTTGATTATTCACTCTTTCCAATTAATTATCCTATTACTACCTACTACAACGCAGGTAGGCCGTCCTGCCACATCGCGGTTACGATAGAGTACGCAATCATATCATTGAAACCAAGATTTATAGCGGAATATTTGACGATTAACGACTTTGAAGACTTCCGTTTTTGATTATTATATTTAAGTGTTTTGAGAACCCGTCCTCAGTATTTTCATTATTACTTTGTCACTATCAATTTTTAAATCTTTTATCATATATAATTAAAATCCAGAATATATATCCTCCCCCAGTATGCATGTGTCAAAAGTAAATTTTACAGGCTATAAGTTTAACCAGTATAAAGACCGGAGAGGTACAGTTGTTTTTACACATTTCATAGACTTTGTTAGGAGTGATCAGTCCCTGTAATATTAAGTCCCTGGCTGACTATATTTTAATTTTTGATACGACTTATGCTGTAGATTGAATTCGTGATCTTAATGTTTAGTACTGCAATTTAAGGTTGCTTTAACGTATAACGTATGAGTTGTGATGTGAAAACTCCATACGCAGGTGCTGAACGAAGGATCGATATTGCCACAGATGAAAGGAAAGTTGACAATATTGAATGAAAAGTCGTCGCCTTTGTTGTATAGTTTGGTCAATAGTTTTCCTTTACCATCGATCTCTAAGTGTAGGACAAGATATGAGGCTGACTTCAAAGTGTCTGTAGTATCCTTTATCTCAAGTTCTTTGGGGGTAGATGCGATGAAAAAAATTCCCGAAACTAGGATTGTTTAACGATGATATGTCATCTATATAGCGGAAACTGAGAACAAATGATCTAGCTAAACGATTTTCCTTCTTTTAATCCGATCAGCTAATAAGGCAACCTCATAAGAGTGAAGAATATGTCAGCAAGAAGAGAAGCACAATTTGTTCCCATTAGAATGCCAACCTTTGTTGAAAAATGCGTCCACCACACTGAACAAATATGTTGTCGATAAAAAATTCCAGCATTTTTAACAAAAAATTGAAGTAAATGTTAACGACGACGACGACGGACGCCAAATGATGGCAATGGCTCATCTAGTCGGCTAAAAATGGGATCCTGGACCAGGTCAGTGCGTCGGTAGAGTAAGCATCCTCTGTTTGTTTGTTGTTTTATATACGTTTTGTTTAATTGTTTTTTTATTTAGAAACACCCACCAATTAAGTTGCTAATAAGATATCACTTGGGGCTTGACGAGGAGGAAAACTGTGATACGATGAATAAATCGGCTTCCATGGCGTCGATGGATATACTATAAAGAAACACGAATTCATTATAACGACACGGCATAAAACTGTCGTAGTGATGACCTTAATCTTGTAGCAACACCACCCTGTTCCAGGAGCCTAATTGTATGAAGTCCGGGACGCCGGTACAGAAAGTTTGCGTAGTTTCAGCAAGTTCTGGCTTGTCGTATAATTTGTAATATGAAAACTGCTGAAGGGAAGTTGCAACAAATGAAAGTTGACGATACGAAACGAGACGTCATGGCGTTTGGCGTATAGTTAATTGTGAGCTTTTCTTTTATATTAAATCAAAGAAACATTAATCCAAGAAATGAATTACACTTCAAACTATTACAGAAGCATTAACGTAAAAACAGTTCTACAAAATAAATGTAAAAAAAAAGCTACTGGTTTTGATGAAATATCACCTAAAATTCTGAAAATAGCTGCGCCAGTAGTAAAACATCCAATTACCATCCTGATCAACATGACTTTTGAAACTTCAGTTTTTCCAGACAAATTAAAAATGGCACAGGTAGTACTAATTTATCAGAGAAAAGGGAAACTATAGACCAGTTAGCATACTATCGACTATTTCAAAACTTTATGAGAGAGCTATTGAATCTCAGATATGTGATTTTTATAAACCAGATTTAACATTTTCTTGTCTGATTTTAGACCTGGCTAAAGTTGTCAAGATATTTTGATCAAAATTATTGAAAACTGACGTAAATCTTTAGATAAAAACAAGTTCACTGCTGCTATATGTCAATGGATCTGTCAAAAGCGTTTGATTGTGAAAAACTACGGTTTGTCTGAAAATGCCCTATATTTATTAAATGGTTATCTTAAAAACAGGAAGCAGGGTGTGGTAAAATTTGTTCTATATGCAGTCCTTTTTTTTTTGACATTTTTAAAGGAGTTCCACAGGGGTCAATTTTGGGACCCGTCCTTTTCAATAACTTTATTAACAATATATTTCACTTTATTCGAAAGGTGACTTATATAACTATGCTGATGACAATACATTATCATATAGCAGCAATAATCTACAAGATATTGTAAACACTCTGGAACAGGAGAGTAGTTTTTTAATCAAATGCTTCTCAGACAATCATATGGAAGCTTATCCTGACAAGTTTCATGCTATTCCAATTGGCAGTAAAACTCAAAAAGAGAACATTACTTTAAATTTAGATGGTAATGATATGAGGATGAGGAAAATTTACTTCGTATAACATTTGATTTTAAATTGAACTTTAATAGCCATATCTCTTATGTTTGTAAAAAGGCATTGCAACAATTAAAGTGTTAAAAAGAATTGGTAATCATCTCAGTAAATTTGGTAACTTACAATATATTACCCTTTTATACTAGCAAATTTCAACTATTGTTCATTAGTATGGCATTTTTGTAATGAGAGCTGTACAAAAAAGTAAGAATTATTCAAGAGCGAGCTTTACGCTTTTATAACAATGATGAAAGTACATATGAAGAGTTAATAAAGTCTAAGATGCCATTCTTAAGAGTAAGACGATTATAAGATTTTTAGCTATACATGTATATGAAATAATAGACAAGCTGACTTCTGTATACTTACGTGATATGATAACTGTTAAAGAAACTTCATACTATTTTAGGTATACAAACTTAGTGAACATACCAAGAGTTAACACAACTAGGTATGGCATGCGCCCTGTCAGTTATGGAGCAGTTAAACTATTGAACCAACTTCCAAATGAATAAAGAGGGGACGTGGGACTTGATCAATTTTAAAGTTTGATAAGTAAGTGAGAGGGGGCGGATGTTCTTGCTCCTTTTGCCAATAGTTTGGCTTACCCAACTGACAGATGCAACATCATCTCCTTAAAATCTTTCATTTATTATTTCAATTTTGCTAATTTTCTTAATGCTTTTAGCTGCTTAGTAGCATCTGCTTTCATATCTAGTTTGCATTACTTTTTTATTGCGTTATTTCTTTGCTTGATTACTTGCATGTTATTTATAAGTTTAATGTCACGTGTTTTAAGTTTATGTGTACGGCTTGTGTTTATTAATGTCGATTTAAAAAGCTCTACAGAGCTTGTGTTTTTTTGTTTGATATATCGACTTTAAATAAAGTTTACTTGACTTGACTTGACTTGAAAATATCATTACAGATTTATGCGTTCAGACAAATGTTTATGAAAGAGTAATCAAGGGAACCAAGGTTATAGCGGTAATCAAAAGAATGTAATCCAGGGACAAAGACCAGACATGGAAAACAGACACGCACAACAAAGAACACAAAGTAACTAAAATCATACATACAAAGTAACAAAAGCAAATGAGCAACTCGGACTCCACTAAAAACTGGGAGCATGGACCAGGTGCACCGGTAGGGTAAGCGTCCTCTGCTTTTCTAGAAACACCCGCCGAGTTGCTCATAAAAAGTTAAGTCCGGGGTAGACAAACGAGGAAAGGAAAACCATGACCCGTTGAATAAATCAGTTTTCATGGTGCTGATGGATACACCATAACGATCCACGAGTTCATGATGACGACCATAAAACTTCTGTAGTGATGACTTCAATCTTGTAGCAACATAACCCTGTTCCAGAAACCTATTTGTTAGAGTTCTAGCGCGATACAAAAAGTCTGCGTCGTTTCGGCAAGCTCTGGCATAACGTATGAGTTGTGATATGAACACTCCATACGCAGGAGCCGAAGGGATGTTGCCACAGATGAAAGGAAATTGCATAATCAATCAATCATTCACACCGGACTTTAAAAAATATTAAAATGTTAATTTCTTGACATTAACATGCACAATTAATCCAGGAATATTAAAGAAACTAAACTTAGTAATAGTAAAGTTGAATACAGATAAAAAATAGTTGAGTTAAATCTGAGTAGTTCAGTTATTATCAGAGTTATTATCCGTTTAGATATTTTCAGGTTAAAGTGTGAACCCGCGTTAATTACCAACAAAAAAGTGCGTACTGATCAAGCATGAAATTACGACTAGATTACAATACAATTACCAGTTCCAAAACAGTTCATCTGTCAATCGGTCCAAGTCAAGTATAGTAAAACATAATACACATTCATACTACTCAGATGATATTTAAATTGAACAATGCATAAAATAATTATAGAAAACAATACTGCAGACTATTACACATGCCTATGATGTTGCTTGTTATATTGTACATATATGTGCCGACTTTAAATAAAATTTAGTTAGTTACTTACTTACTTACTTTTTTGTTGTTGTTTTTTAATTCCGGTTCGGGTTCGAGTTTTTGATACACAAAATGAGTACATCATGTCGATGATAAACAAAAATCTATCTTTTATCTTAACATTCACATGGGATAAGGACTACTTCCGGTGAAAGAAAAACATTGGAAATCGCAATATTTACGTCCGAATTTAATCTAATTGACAACATATGAACTAACTAAAACCGTTCCGTAAAACATTTTAACAATTCCAAACATTGTGAATTTCCATGTTCACTTGACAATATTCCAAAAAGCGTAAATTTGGTATACCCAACCTTCAAGTTCACCTCCCAAAATTTCACTTGTTAGTATTTTGGTTTTGATGTAACCCGGGATTTCCAGAATACCTGAAAATGGTTACATAACCGAGAAGAATCATTGAAGCTGCCTGTGATATTTTGGTTATGGGAATGCTTTATTCCTAGACTGTGACCATACAAAAGTCGTGAATTCAGGGACTTTAACATTCTGAAAGTGAAAATGGAGAACGAAACTTCAAGGCCTGATTCTGACATGGGTTTGTCTCAGACACTTGGATTTCAAGACTTCGATTACCAAGAAAATCATATTTGGTGTGAGCAGTGTAAACAACTGAAACAGGTATATACTTATTATGAATTACCTCTATAACCTTGGTTTCCTTGATTACTCCTTCTGTACTGTTGATTCCATATTACACATACATGTAATGACATATTACACAAATTTACACTTAGTTTTGCATTTGTGCATTTTGTGCATAAGTAATACATGTAATATCAGAATGTATTCAACAAACAATGATACATGTTACCAGAACCCTGGTACTGTACATTTAAGTTAATGTAATTTTGCATGTACAATAGGTATATATTAGAATGACGTATGAGAAAAAAGAATGCTTACTAACATTTCTAACATTTTTTGTCCTTTTTTTAAAAAAAAAAGTGGCATGAAAGTGAACCTAGAGAGTCAAATAAAGACAATTCAAACGTTGAAATTTTATATTTGCTCCTTGCATACTGAATACAACAGTGTATGACATTAACCAGGACGATTTGGGCAAATAGTCACTCTGTGGTTGCTCACTTAGCCTTCAAACGACACGAAAAGTGTAGTGAAGTCACCCTGTCATATTCAGACTTTGTCCCAGATTGGGACTGTACTCCACAGGCATTTTGACCAGAGTTATCTCTCTCTGATAACAATTCAAACAAAAATGGCACTCGATCGAGAGAAAAAAATAATATCTTTGAAATCTATTGAATATTTGGTTGCAAGCAAGTACAATGTATTTTAATCAGTTTTTCATAACAAACATTTAAGACAGGATACAGAATGAATATTCTTCTCTCCAACTTACGATAATTTATGATATATCATTCATACTTAGTTATGAAACATGCAAATTCTTGGAATATTTATCTCAATTGATAATTCAGTGGAAAATACATTGTCAAAGCATTATTTTGTTTCATAATTGAACTGTATATTCTCAAATTTCAACAGAACATTTCTTCAGCTTGAGACAAGTTTGTACCAACTGCTACAATATATGTCAATAGTTTCAATCTTGATTTGTCAGTAATAAATTTTGATACTGATATGGTATTGATACTTCAATCATCCTCTTGATCAACATATATCAAGGGACTGGATGTTTGATCAAGAATCATTATGGATGAAGTGGGACCAGGAAAAAAAAACAGAACAAAATGAAAATTCTTACACATGTAGATTAAAGAAGTAATATTTATTTCAGTTAAAGAGAATAAACATGTAAATTAAAAAAAAAATGTTTGCTTATTGTATGCATGTATGTAACATCATATAACACATATGATTTAAAAAAAAACATGAGCGAATGATGCACATACACTTTCACTTCTCCCTGATGTCTTTCTGAAAGAGAAGTCACTTCTCCCTGTTTTCTCAAGTAGCTTTAGCCCTGGTTTACATTTTATGAACCTTGTCCTATTGGGCAAGATGATGAAAATTCTATCTGGCCAAATTGAAATCTAGGTTGTCCTTTAGTAAACGAATGTTGAAAAATGAATAAAATTTGGCTGTCCTCTGGGCAAGTATAATTCAACTTTTACTAATCTGAAGGTACATATAGTTTCACTTGTCCCAGGCAATAGGTCAACCTTTAATAATTTCATATCCTGTACAAGCAAGTTAAGAAATGCTAAATCAGAATAATGGCAGTAGGTCTTGATATTATGAATTAATGATAAAAAGTGTACTATCATGTGAATGTTTGGAAAAGTTGAACCTGATATCCTAAGGTGCTTTTCTTTCTGTGAATTTATGTAGTAGTGAAAAATAACCTCAATCTTCAATGAAGCAAGGGAGATAATCACAATAAACATGATAGTGAAGAAAGGAAAGTCAGTTTGCATTGTAGATAAAACCAAATTACAGCATCAGGAGTGTAAGAAATGGAAATAAATATACTGTGTATGCCTTGGCAAAGTCAAGTTCTGCCAGTCAGAGTTACACTGTAAATTTAAACGGGTGGCTGTTAGGTATAAAGTACAAAAAGTGTTTGTACTTTGATACTGAGAAATATTAATTGACTTGCTTTTAGTGTATTAAACCAATAAGTTAATCCCTTTTCTGCTAAAGTTCAGGACATCCATCCCAACTAAACTTATGTCTTCATTTGATCAAGTAAATCTTTTGACTGCTAATATTCTGTGTCTGTCTTTTTTCTAGATAGATTATATAATTTGTGTGCGATCTAGTGTCTGTTATTTGTTGTCTTTTCACATTGATCCCAAATTTCCAGCAGTTACCCCCTCTGCCAAGTTACATGAAATGATGACCCCATGATATGACAAATTTCTAGATTAAACAGTGAAATCTACACTACCTTTACCTGCTACACTAAGGGTACATACATGTACATGTACATTTGTTTTTGTGACATTATCTCTAATATTTTTCTTATAAAGTAGTGAAGAATAGGGGATTAAAGGGATGTTGATGTTCTAATAAAAGGATGCATCCATTAACTTGAAAGATTGAATGCTTTTTACTATTTTTTTGTATTGTATATTCAATCATTTTTTTCAGGAGTTGAAAAAATTGAAGGAAGAACAAGCCTTGAATTATAGCACACTTAAGAAGAAGATCATTTCTACAGAGTAAGTTTATGACATTAGTAATTCATGTTAACCACTATTTTGTATATTAAACACAGGCGCTTGGGACCAGGATTTTTTTCCCTAATAATATCATTAAATCATTTTGTTTCCATATTTGAGTTATTATGGGTGTTCTCTGACATGCCCACTTGCTATTTATTGCTGTTCATACTATGCCTAGTTTTCAGAGAAGTATATAGATGAAAACTAGGCATAATATAAACAGCAATAAATAGCAAGAGGGCATGTCAGAGAACACGCATTAGAACTCAAATATGGAAACAAAATGATTTAATACAGTGTGGAAAACCACCTCTCGCCAAATATGAGTAGATGTGTAATTTGGTGACCATCATCAGGTTATATAATTATTTAGTTAAACATTCCTTAACACCATACATTGAAAATATGTTCCCTACATTTTAAGAAGTTTAGCTTGAATATGTCAAGTGAATTTTGGCATGATATGAACAGTTTTATCGACTTGTAAAGCACTGTTTACGATCTGCCATTTTAATTTTTGGTAAACGGGATGTGCCAAATTCTACACGACGGTCCTGATCTAGTTCGTATTGGTATTGTATTCAAACAAAATTATCTTGGTAATTTATGATAAGTTACCTTGCAAATTAGTTGTTTATTGTCAAACAAAAATAAACAAGAAGCAAATGATAAACATTTTCTTGAAATATAATTTTATTTTTAAATATGAGTTCAGAAATGGAGTACTTATTGTGTTACTGTAAAGTACATGAAATACTTCAATGGGAGGGAATATTCGAAAATGGAAAAATTTTTGATAAATTTTGGTCCATGCTCCCAGCTTTTAGTGGAGTCCGAGTTGCTCATTTGCTTTTGTTACTTTGTATGTATGATTTTAGTTACTTCATGTTCTTTGTTGTGTATGTCTGTTTTCCATGTCTGGTCTTTGTCCCTGGATTACATTCTTTCGATTACCGCTATAACCTTGGTTCCCTTGATTACTCTTTAAAAAAGAAATGAAAAAAAAATAGTTGAAGAAAGAAAAAGAAAGGCAAAGATATTCAAATCCAAGAGAAAACAGATGATAGTGCAGACAAAAAAACGCAAAAAATTTGGCTAGTTGAAGTTCTATTTGGCTAGCAAGATCAATATTCTACTAGCCAGAATGGCAAGTTGGAAAATAAATGGTTTCCCACACTGTAATGATATTTTTTAGGAAAAAAAATCCTGGTTCAAAGACCCACAAAAAACTTGATTTAAATCTTCAACTTTGTATCTGTTTGAAATACATTTGTCCTGTTGAACATTACTTGTCCCTTTGCAATGAAACCAGCTGTTTTTGTTAACATTCAACATTTGTTTTCACTTAGGATTTCCTTGGAAAAGATCCATTTTTAAGGATTTTTCAAGGCTTTTCAATGTTCTTTTCTTCTTGTGTTGTAATGTGCTAATGTATGATTCTCTCCTTTTTGCTGATGATCACAAATAGTTATTTTCCACTGGATATTGCAGTATCTGAACTATACCAGTTTATATGTGTGTGTGTGTCAGTCTCTATATATGTGTTTGCCATATATTTGGGCAAATTGCTTTTGAATTTTGCTGAATATTTTGCTATATTTCAGCTTTGATTTCCTTTTCAGTTTGTTGATCAAGAAGTACAAAGGCAAATGTGATGATATCCTTTTAAGAATGTTTTAAAGAATTGTTATTTATCGTAACATGTACATTATATGAGATAGTTTAAAGTGTAACAACACAATTAAGGATACTATCATCTATGGATACCAAGTTTCAAATTCAAAGAGGCCTGTATTACTATTATTTGTAAAAAGTACCAGTCCATATAAATTTCAGACACTGCCTATGGTAGAGGTTATTAATTGGATAAAAGAAACCACAGAACAAATGATTTCTTTATCAATTGTTGTATGAGATTAAAATCAATACCAAATACATATCTCTTGCCCATGGGGGATAATTCTTCAATTAATATCTAAGGTTAACTGTGACAGTATAAAAAAGCTTAACAATCCTATGAACTCATACTATATGATTCAGAAACATGCTTCAAGCCCCATTCTTTTTATTGTATTACCGGTATATGAATCATGCTCACACATTTGTTGTATGTAAGTTATACATGTAATTTTTCTGTATTAGACCTATATTTCAAATTACGTCATACATCAAAGCAGTCCATTTAGAACTATCAAGCTTCAAGCTCTAAATGCACAATTTTCTATTTTTGCCTTTTAGATAATTATTTAATGGACTTTTACATACATGTACATCATTGTTATAAAATACATATAAATAATGAAGTGCTCTCTTGTCTGTCTCCAAAAGGAAAGGTAATTTGTGAAATATAAATTGTAGGCAATTTGTGAAAATGTGCTTTATATACAACATGTTCTTAGTTCATGGTGAATATAAATGTAGTAGGAAATAAAAATCCAGAAATGTCTTCCTTGACTTTGTAACATTATGATGCTCAGAGTAAGAAGTATGAAGAGTTCTTCAGGAAGCATGAGGACCTACAGAGGTAAGTCATTATGAGTAACAAAAAATAGACAGTACAATTTTAAAATTATGTATTGCTAGCAGAATATTTTTTAAAGCAAAAAGGGAGAGAAATATTTTTACTTTAATAAGAAAATGCAGGACAGAAACTGCATTTATGAAGAAGACAATACGTAATTTAATTATACCCCAACTCAACAAGCTTTTGGTATATTTGAATCACCTTGTCACAGTAACCTCACTTCCCATTGAATGGATTAATTTTCATATTAGGTACGTGGCTTTTTATTTATGGGACTTACATTTTAAACAATTTTGGTTTCTATCCAATATCAACTTCTTGCAGGTGTGTGGTATACCTAACATGAAAACATACGTAACTTTGTTATATTGATTCAAAGATTGTACTTGGAGGGTTGTTTACAGGATATAACTTTTTAAGCCTGTGTGCTGTAAGTGTTCATGTTCAAAGTATTACGCATCAATATCTGGAAAAACAGACATGCACTATATGTACTCATTGCTATGTAAGATATTTTTGTATCTGGGCAGTTTATTTCCTTATTACATTAACTTTTGTAAGCTTCCTTATCATGTTTGTGCATGAAATGTATATAAATATGTACAAGTAGCTGTTTTGTAGTGCCATATACCCTGTATATACACATAGTGGTATGTTTGAAGTTTCATTACTATGATTGT
The DNA here is from genome assembly GCA_037379345.1 of Perna viridis. NCBI lineage: Eukaryota > Metazoa > Mollusca > Bivalvia > Mytilida > Mytilidae > Perna > Perna viridis. Next base: position 70,065,759 of record CM074512.1, on the reverse strand, counting down.
ATGTTTCAGGGAATCAGAAACCTTGAATACACAGCTTGTTTCAGCTCTTCAACAATTAGAACCATTAAGAAAGGTAGGGTTTTAAAAAATGTTGGGAAATTAAAATAAAATGTTGAAAGGTGTTAAGTTGCTACTACATTTTATTCTTAAATTAAAGAATATATAGATGTGTAAGTGAGAAAAGGTTAACCTTTAAAATTACACCTCACACAACATATAACAGCTTGGTTACTAGTTATAGTTAAAGAATCCAGTCCATAGTTTTTTTTGTTTTTTTTTTTTTTAAAGAAAAATGGTTATTTAATGTTTTTTCACCCAATATTTCATTATCAAATGCTGAAACATTCAACTATTTATTTGAAAATTTGAATTCATAGCATCTAGGTTCGATGTGAACACCCAAGATAAAACTTCAAATCTGGTGAAAACATTTGTCAGAATAATATACTGCATTATATATTAAAAATGACTCATTCTTTCATCTTTCAAAATGGATACCATACTTTTCTAGATGTAGTTATGGGTGGGTAAATGACAGGAAGCCATTTTATTTTGATTTGGTAGTACAATGTAACACTGTCACAGTTATGAAATCATAACTTAAGAGTCAAAGCAAAGAATATTTGTTGTCTAAAGAGTTTAAAAATAAGTAAATCTTGGATGATTTTTGGGGTTAATATTTGTGGGCCATAACCAGGCATATATGTAAACTTATCTTCAGAAAGACAAGCACACAAACTGACATTTGATAAACCTATGTTCATCTGTCCACCTTATCAAATGTTAAATAATCTATCATTAAATATTATAGGCTAAAGCAGTTTTAGAAGTTGATAACAAACAGAAAGAAGATGCAGCTGAAGCCATGAGAAATAGAATTGCAGGGCTCGAGGTAAGAGTGTTAGAGTAAGAGTGAGTTTAAAAATCCAAGTTATGGACATGAGAAATAGAATTACTAGATAAATAATGTTTTTGAGTATTGTAATTTGATGCTGTGGGTTGTCTCCCCTTGAATTACTTATAAGTTTTGAACTGGATTTTCCAATGGAAAAAAATCTGTTATTATTTTGGGTTATATAGTTGGTGGGTGGGTTGGCTGTTGTAGGAGTGTTAGAGTATGAGTGAGGTGAAAAAGTTAGGGAAGTGGCAAATAGAATTGCTTGGCTTGAGGTAAGAGTTAGATATTTTTTTTAATCTTGTAATTTGATGGTTTGGGTTCTTGTTTCTTCCTTGAAGAGACCTTTCATGTTTTTGAAATTGATATATTTTTAAGTGGGGCATATGCATTTTTTGACTTGTTACCCAAGTGTCATCTTTGTAGACATATGTATGATGGATTTATCTTGATAGATCAGTGAATTACAGGTATATAATATCATATTAGTGCCCATAGCTTAGCCTTTGAAGCCAGAAGGTATTACAATAATGAACAAAATGCAAGAATATGTAAACTGTGTGGTTATAATGTAATAGAAGATGAATATCTTTTTATATTGATATGTTCAAAATATAAATCTATTTATCTTAAATATATTAATCCATATTATTGTAGAAACCCATCCGCTTATAAATTGTATCAGGCAGAGAAAGTAAAAAATTCATTTTTAAAGATAAATCATTAAATTTCGTGTTTTATAGTTTCCATTTAAACAATATATTTCTGACACACCCATATTTTGTTATTGCATGCTTGGTATTTTGATTACAAGTGATATATTGCACAGCTGACATCAGTTGTTTTCTATGGCAAAATTATCAGAGTCAATATAATTTGGATATGTATTTGCCTTGTGTTTACTTTTAAGAAGACCTCCAAAAACAAATTCATATAAAAAAAACTGGCTTAACATACTTAACTCAACCTCTTTAAACGTAAACCAATATATTGTTTAAAAAATCAAGATGCAGAGTAACTCACTGAGTGGGAATTTCTTGAAATTTCTACACAGAAATGTAATAAAAACAATTATAGCAGCTCACTGCATGCAATATCATGATTTATGAAACACTTAACAGTTATCGACTCAATCCATATTTCTTTTAAGTATTCCATAAAACATGATATTGCATGTATTGAGTTTCCATAATTATATATTATTTTGTCATGCTCCACATATTTGTTATAGTATTCCATATAGTATATAAATTTTATAAAATGATATCATGTGTTGTAATAGTACCCTTTATTTGATGATGTAAATCCTTTAAGATGTGTTTTCTTATGGAATAAAGTTATATTTGAACACTTGAATCTTTATCAACAAGTTGGAATACCATCCTATATTTATTGAGATCTGACACAATTTTTGGGTTAGAATACAGGAAGTCACAAGGTTTTATGGTATAACTTCTGTATCACTATCTTAGGGATTTGAACAATTTCCTGACTTAGAATGTTTACCTGATAAATATGTGGTCCTATAATTAACATTAGTTAAATATATTTTAGTTATCGATCAAACAGTTTGAGGAAGTGAGTAAAACTTCTGAAACCTACAAAGACAGGTATGACATGCTGAAAAGGGAACACCAGAGAAAGAGGCAAAACCTACAAGCAGTGTAAGTATCACATTGTGTCTTGTTTAATAACTGAAAATTTCTCTATGATTTTGTCATTTTATCTACTTCTCTGATGGCTAATTATTTGCAATATTATACCATGGTGGATGTAATACTAACTACTGAAAAACTATATGAAAAATTCACCCTTGGGATAGGATGAGTAATTGTGTATCCATTTTCTATAAAACCTGATTGGTTGAAAGCATTGTTGTTACATTTCTAACGTTGCTCTGCCAACACCATTGGTGACATTATAAACAGACAATCGTTCGAATTTCCACCATGACAGATGCCAAAAGCCAAGCGACCAAAATATTCCAAAGAAAGTTTTAGAACTCATGAAAGTTGAATATGGCAAAATATGAACTTGATTTTTTTAATTTCAAGGCTTGTTTCTTATGATGTTGATATAAAATAAATTGAGTTGATATTTTCACTCATTATGCAACCTATAAATGGATAATTATAGAGTAAAGCTTTCTGTTCATCCTCTAATCAACAGTTTGGTTTGCTCACAAAACTTATGTTCGTCATGATAGAATTGAAACTTGCATAGGTGAATACCTTTGGATTTTGAGGTTAGTTGGTTAAAGGTCTAGGTCACCTCTACTAAATATGAAATCAGTAGAATGTAAATTTTCCTTCTGCATCGACTTTGATCTTTTTTATATATAATGTACCAATAATGGTAATAACTTATGTATAAATTCTGTATTTTAGAAATCAGAAGAATGAAGTTATTATCAACAAATTGAGAGGTGAGATGGCTTTTTCTACTAATTTTACAGTCCTGCCCTGTAATATTTTTATAAGTACCCCATATCTATAATCACTGAAAAAGTGTAATACTATTCCACTAACCCTGAACTGAAACACATCATTTTGCCAGCCTGAATCCTTGTATCAGACCCGGGCTAGGGGCTAGTTGCTGAAGGCAAGCACTGCCTTCACAGAAATAATGATAAGACTACTTTGTGAGTCATATATATATATATATACTCATAAAAGGACTAGTCACAATTAGGTAGTCCTTTCACTGCCACATTAGGTCTAGTCAGAATCAGTGAGTCCTCCCACTGCCACAATAGGACTAGTCAGAATCAGGTAGTCCTCCCACTGCCACAATAGACTAGTCAGAATCAGGGAGTCCTCCCACTGCCACGTTAGGTCTAGTCAGAATCAGTGAGTCCTGCCACTGCCACAATAAGTCTAGTTAGAATCAGGGAGTCCTCCCACTGCCACAATAGGACTAGTCAGAATCAGCTATTCCTCCCACTGCCACATTAGAGAACATTTCGTTAATAGGTTAGAAGATATTACCATCTTTTTTTAGTTGTATCACCAATGCTGCAAGAAGGTCTAGCAGCCGCTCAACTCTGTCTTTTTGTCACACTTAGGGGGTACATACTAATGTGTAATCTGTAACTCAACCAGTGTTGAACCAATATTATTTTAACATTGCATATTGTTTATATATACATTAAAGATACACACCATCTATTATGGAGATTTTGGACAAATGTTTTCCTACTATTTCAGCCTTTTGAACATACACACATGTACCTATTTCTTGTCTTTTTATGTTGTGGACAATACCTTTTTTGTCTAATCTGGCTCAATTTTTGTATTAATCTTTATACATTTGTATTTCAAAGAAATGCGTTGAATATTTACATTTTTAGCATATTGAATGTATCCATGTTTCACCACATTGTGTTGTGGATGGTACAAGTAACCAACTATGTGTAATCTGTAATACAAAAAGTATGGAACTAATATTAATCAAACTTTTCACATATGCTCAGTGTTCTAGGATTCCTATTTCCTGTTACCTGGGGCATGTGAAATTTGGGTCAGAGAAAGTTAGGTACTTACACTCTCCCGTGGCAAGTTGACAACTTCACATGCTGTAAGGATTCATTTTGTTAGGAAAGCAGTTGTTGACTGTGGGAAAGTTGATTTTATATGGATTTTTCACGAGGAAACCTCAGTTTCTGAAAAATCCTAAATGCTTCCGTACATATTGAAGACATATGCCTCCTATTGTTAATTACCAGTATTCTATTGACTTCAGCCATTTTTCAGTAGTATATGCTATTACTATTACATTCATTAGGTAATTATACCCCACACAACGAAGTTGCGAAGGGTATAATGTTTTTGACCTGTCCGTCACTCCTTCTGTCTATCTTCAGTTTTCTAGACTCTTTTTTCTAAATGCTTGCAGATATTGACATGATTTTTGGTATATAAGTTCACCATGATAAGTTACAGGTCAAGTGTACGTTTCATTTTGCTCTGATGATTTTTACTGAAATTACGGGCCTTGAACTTAGCAAAATTCACAGAAAAAAACATTTTCTGGACTTTTTTTCTAAACGTTTGCAGATATTGACATAATTTTTTGTATGAAAATTAACCATGACAAGTTACAGGAGGAGTTTGTAGTTGGTTCCACTCTGAACATTTCTAAACACTTGCAGATTATGACATGATTTTTGGTATACAAGTTCACCATGATAAGTTACAGGTCAAGTGTATGTTTTGTTCTTCTATGATATGTACTTTGGATTAACTAAAACTCAAAGAAATCACAGTCTGGAGTTTGAAACTACCATTTTGAGTAATAGAATTTAGTTAGAAGATAAAGGTCTAAAGCCTTCTACATGTATTTCTTTTACAAACAAATTGACTTGAGTATCCAACATGGGGATGTGTGGGGTATGCAAGTGCACTCACTAAGGTTCTTTAATTTGTTATCAATAGTTTTTTTACTTGCCTAGCGTTTATATACATATTGAAAATACTGTAAATTGGGATATTTTGGTGTCAGTTTCATTTGGCAGTTTTCTGTCAAAATGTGGATGTTAAATTTTGGAGTGTTTAATTTTGGTGCATTCAGAAACATGGGTGTTTTATTTTTGCATTTTGCATAATCTTCTCGTTGGAATCAAACTCTTCTTTATAATAAGAATCTAACATTATCAGTGCCATATTCATTACTATTCATTACGAATTGTCAACTTAACTGCTATGCAGACACATATTACAATATTGATCTTGTTTTTACCCACACTTACCTATACACTGATATATATTGGCTGCCTACATGTAAAATTTTTTTTTAATATTGGCATTTAATATTTCGATTTTGATTATCCACTGTATTATGAAGGAACATGTAATGCAGACTCAAAAACATTTGCACTTAAAAATTACTGACTTTTCCTACTATAAGTACATGTGTACTCAAGTAAAAAACTGCAGAAAATCCTATCATTTGTTGGTTACCAGTTATTATAATTGTTGTGATTTTGTCAAACCACAAATTTATATTCTAAACAACACTGCTGAATAGTAAGAGGCTTTATTCAAAACCATGAATTCAAAACTTAATGAACTATCTATATTTTGACAACTCAAACCAAATTAATACCCACAAATAAAATCTAACAACAATGGAATCATAAAAATGTATTTATTACCAATATAAGTACATGTTAATATGTTATGAAACATGTGATGAATCATATTTCATATGAAACATTTAAATTCCAGTACATTTGTAATACAATACAATAATCCGGATAGAAAAAAATGACATGGCCACAGTGGAACCTTTAATAGTTTTATGCTTTGTCTCTTATGGTAGTAATTATTTGTTTAGAGACAGTTTTGACAAAGAAATTAGTTATTTCCTTTTGCCAATATGTAGTTGTTCTGTTACAATTATCCACTGAAGAACTGGAGTATTTCAATTTTTGGGCATGAAAATTAAAGGCACTCTGATTATTATCTGATGATCTTAGTAGTCTACATAACTATGATAAAAATAAAAGTATATATTAGTATTACCAGTACTTTAGCATGATATTGATATTACTGTACCATTGCCATGATAATGATTCACATTTACTAAATAAACTTGTAATAGCTCAATTTTTTTACTTCATTTCTAGTAAAAATATTAGAAATTTATTATGCATGATAAATTCTGACCTTAAACTTAATGTACTTTTTCCTGTTCATGTACATGTAACTCATGCATGTAGTATTTGAATTACAAAATGATTGATACTTGTTCATACATGTATATGTTTTTCCTGTCATTTGTTAAAAAAACTTGTTCCCAACCATGGAATTTTTATATCTATTATGTGCAGGGATTCTAATGTACCAATACTTTGTAAATTCAAAGTTTGAGATAACTTATAGCAGATTATTTTTGGTGGATGTAAAATTTAGCAATTTTCAGGCAAAAAAGTATGCAAAAATATTAAGCAGTTCTAATTTTAGCAGATGCTGAGTTGCGCTCTAATAACCTAAGCACAGAGTTAATATTTCAGGTAATTTATTTTTGCGTTTTTAGACAGACCGTTAAAATATGTCAAAATTAGCACCCTGCGAAAATTACCTACAATACATCATTATGGATCAATATTCAACAGGTCCTGTATTCATTCACTTCAAGAACATATAAACGAATACCAAACTGAACAGAGTTGGCCCAATATTAAATTTGAGTATTTTATAGAGTGTTCTACCTTTATCAGGGAGCCATCTGTCAAATATCTATTATGAAAATGGAACAAGATGGAGAACTTTAGGTGTACTTTGAATCCCTGAATGAAAAAAATGTATATATTAAAAAGGAATAATATCTTTTGACAAAAAAGCGTCATATGTATTAAGATATTTAACTGTTTGACTATGAGCATCAATGTTTTGGCATTTGATTAGGAAAATTTATTGATTTGATTATAGTCCATGTTTTAATGTTTTTCTATTTTTAACAGTATGAAAAACAAAACAAAGCAAAAACACAACTACTAAGGCTGCATTTATCCCAACCACTATCATTGCTTGTGTAAAATATGATGGCATCATGTAGATTTTCAGTTCTGCAGTTGCATTAAATTCCCTGTCTATTGTTGAGCATGTGAAATATCTTATTTCCTCGTGGTCAGTAGACTCTACTTTATATTTGTTTACAGTTACTATGGTAGCATTTTCTCTGGTACTAGGTATGACAGTTTCATTCTGATATAGCCAAATTATGTCTGATTTTATCTCTGATGTGTTTGAGCATGAAAAACTGGCTGATTCTCCGACTTGCACAGCTACCACTGGAACTTCTATTACTAACAAGTCAGTTGATTCTTCTTGAGCAATAATTGTATAGGGAAACAGGCTGAGCAAAATCCAGCATGTGTATGTGATAAGAAACTGCTTCAATTCCATCCTTTACAGATTTGGATTTCAGCATGAGAACCTTGAGAATAAAAAAATGTACACCATAGATCAATAATCTTAATCCTTTGATTTTTATGATGGATTTACTGTAATAGTATGTGTTTAGTTCAACCCATTTTGATATGCCCCCTATTTTATTTTATATGATTTTAATATAGCAGCAGAAAATCCTTGGTGAACTTCCAGATAACAATGGAAAGACATATTTAAATACATTTAATATGAGGCCAAATGCCATATTATTTAAGTTTAGCATTAAAAATAAATAGTATATTGTAATATTGGTGTAATATACCGGTAGCTGTCCACCACTTTAGCTTGAACAATGGCATTTTCAACAAATATATTAAGGAATTTCCACTGTACATATTTGATAGTAACTGGCCATTAACACAAATCAATATACGAAATAGTTCTAAGTGCCTGTGATTGTGAATTTATTAGTTATACCACTAAAAACGAACCTATTATTCTTGAGACTGACCTTCATACAGAAACTGATAATCCTATTTAGCTGAATTATTCAACTGTTTATATCTCATATCTATCTGTGGAAGAAATACCTGAGTAAATAAATATAAAGACCCCCAGTTATCTCTGAAGTTGTTCAACTGTCACATGTTGATAGGTACTTCCTGTGATAATGATGTGGGGAACATTTCAAACGGGATTTTATACAAGTAAAACAAGGGGGATAAATCTAATACATTTTATTTAACTTTCATTTTTATCTCCTCTTGAGATTGTTGAAAGAAAAAGATTAATTCATTTGCGAACATTATGTAAGGAATGAAAGATAAAATTTTGAATATCAAGGTTTTCATTCATGTTGTTTTCAATTTGATATTTGATCTTTTCCAGATGAAAACAAAGCATTGAAACAAGAACATGCAGTAAATTCAAGAAAACAGAAAAGATTAGAGGAGAAACTAAGAAAAGTGGTGGTAAGTCTCAATTTCTTCATCCTACACTGATAATCAATGATTAACTTAATTGTAATGCGCTTTTTGGTCCTCTTCTACAAAGTGATAGATGATTTTTTTTTTGTAATTACTGTGTCTTAAAATATTTTGATAATTTAACTGAAAGATGGAATCAAAACCTACTTCATTTATCTGATATACATGTAGATGGACAAAATGATGAGCAGACTACAGACATTTTTCACAAACAATACCTTGGTTTAAATTGGCTTGATAATCAGGTTGTTATGGATTATGTATTATACTTGTACATAAGTAATAGAGAAGATTTTGGAAACGTGGAGTATATCGAAGAGAAAACAATTATACAAAACTATATAAAAAACAGCCATAGGCAGTCTATGGGCCTTCAATGAACAGTTAGAAACCCATCACCTGGAAACTGCTCTGGACTGACTCCTGAAACTACAACTCAACCAAACAATGCATTGAGGTATGAGTTATTTTATGTCTGTTCTCCTTTAGGTCAGACTGGACACATATTGGGACTTGCTGAAGAGAAATGGTAAGATATGACACCCCTGTCATTATATATTGCTATATTGCAGTCATTTTGTCTATTTGTTGCAGATTTAGAGGGAATGCTTAAATACTAGAAACATATTGAAATTAGTGGTTGCTATTTTTTGAGGATTTTGTCTAAAGGGTGTAATTTATTTATGAGATTTTAAAAAAATTATATAACGTTGTCGTTATAAGTGTTAAAATTCAATTTCACAGGTACATGTATCAGCATTTGTGCTTCTTTTTCCAATACAAGAATAATGGAAATTAATACATTTACTGTATTTGGTATTTCGCTTTTGCATGATGACTTGCACTGTTTCTCCTCGAAGTTTGATAGAAGTGGATAGGTTGGGGTATTATTAGCATGACCCAAGGTGTAACTTCCTGTTGTATTCGTTGTTTAAATGTGTAAATAAGAATCACAATATATGTACTGATCCTTGTAAGAATCAGTCAGGGATGGCACATTCATTAATAAATACAGAAAATCACTTTTGATTATCCCAAGTATTGGACCATATATTTATGGTTATCCCAAGTATTGGACCATATATTTATGATTATCCCAAGTATTGGACCATATATTTATGATTAAATGAAAGTAATTAGTAGATTATCATCCCCCCTAAAAAAGTGACAAAAATATTTTTAAAAAATGGGCGGGGATTTCAACATCAGGACTTTTTCATGTCTTTTTCTAGTATTTAGATGCCTGAACACACAAATCTTCCAGTTCTTGGTGACTTAAACGATGTTTCATCTCTGAAACTGACTTGGCTATGGATTTAGAACAAATCTACCAGTATATTTCAAATAGCTAAAATTAGGCTTGCAAATATCTGGTAAGAAATCAAGAATAAAATCCCCCCATCAACCCCATATTTTTTGTGAAGGTTGAATGAGAGAATCTACTATTTAAATTTACTTGGTCTATCATTGATGTATCATTGATCATTGATCAGTGGAAAGGATGTGAACATTTCCTAACATTTGTTTTAATGATTCAGTTGGAAGGGTGTGAACATTTCCTAACATTTGTTTTAATGATTCAGTGGAAAGGTGGTGCACATTTCCTATTTTAATGATTCAGTGGGAAGGTTGTGAACATTTCCTAACATATGTTTTAATGATTCAGTGGAAAAGGTATGAACATTTCCTAACATATGTTTTAATGATTGTGAAAGGGTATGAACATTTCCTAATATATATTTGAATGATTCAGTGGAAAAGGTGTGAACATTTCCTAACAGTTGTTTTCTATATATCTTTTGAAAATAATTGTCTTGAAAGACAACTGATTCTCAAACAAACTAACATTGCTGAGTTTATCTATGACTCTCTCTTTGTTGTCATTTCTCATCTTCATTCCAAACATATATTAATGTCTTATTTTAAGATTTAAGAAGTTACAAGAACTTCCAGCAACCGATTTTGCAACTTTTCATTATAGGCTGTTTACAGGAAATGCTTGTATTGTGCTATTTTTATTTAAACATAGCACTAAGAGATATAATTTTGTTAATGACATGGTTTATTAAGGCTTTAATTGATTGTTCTATATCTAGGTCTGCTTCCTAGAGGAGAGAAGAAACCTATTGTTGAGAAGTTTTTAGATATAAGTGGAGACTTTTCTGTATCTCAAGATGAAGAAGGTAAAATAAGTTAAGATTAGTATTGTCTTATTTCTTAATTTTGTGAATCATTGGTATATTGTGATCATAGTGTCTGTTCCTCCACCCACTACTTTTTTGTTTCAGTTTTCTTTGCAACTACTGATTACATCCACTTGATACTTTAACAAAAACTTTATATAGCCTTGCCATATGGCGGGTCTTGATTTTGGGCAGAAGTGACATCAATTTTCTGTATGACGACTTTTTTTATATTTTGACTATATGATTAATGGAATTTGGATAGGGGGTTGTGCTCACAGTGTTTCTCAATTTGTTTTTGTTTGTTTTGTGAATGTTTGACAACTGTTTTTATCTATTTAGATACCTGTACAGGTCATGTGTCTGAGATGGAATCAGAGGATGATTCATCACCTGAGAGTGACACATTTCCATGGATATTCAGTCCTGTTGTATCTGCATTATCTCCCCTACCTCCATCACCCATGCCTTGTAGGGCTGTAAGTATTCTTCCTGTTGTATCAGCATTATCTCCCCTACCTCTGTCACCCATGCCTTGTAGGACTGTAAGTATGCTTCTTGTTGTATCAGCATTATCTCCCCTACCTCCATCACCATGTCTTGTAGGGCTGTAAATATGCTTTCTGTTGTATCAACATTATCTGCCCTACCTCCATCACCCATGCCTTGTAGGGCTGTAAGTATGCCTCATATTGTATCAGCATTATCTGCCCTACCTTCATCACCCATGTCTTGTAAGACTGTAAGTATACCTCCCGTTGTATCAGCATTATCTTACCTACCTCCATCACCCATGCCTTGTAGGGCTGTAAGTATTCTTCCTGTTGTATCAGCATTATCTCCCCTACCTCTATCACCCATGCCTTGTAGGGCTGTAAGTATGCCTCCTGTTGTATCAGCATTATCTGCCCTACCTCCATCACCCATGCCTTGTAGGACTGTAAGTATATCTCCTGTTGTATCAGCATTATCTGCCCTACCTCCATCACGCATGCCTTGTAAGACTGTAAATATGCCTCATGTTTTACCAGCATTATCTCCTCAGCCTCCATCACCCATGCCTTGTAGAGCTGTAAGTATGCCTCCCGTTGTATCAGCATTATCTCCCCTACCTCCATCACCCATGCCTTATAGGATACAAGAGCGCAATTATTCACAATGCAATTTCCGTATCGGGGGGTCCTCACTTCCACTAAAATCTAAAAATAGATCCTGGTGAAATTTATCTAATCTAACGCAATGTTGCTAAAATACACCCATATAGCTTTTAAATTTTGAAATAAAAACCACCATGTCATGCGGCATTTCTGCTCGTGAATTAAGGTTCAAAAAGGGGATTCTTTTTCAAACATCAATTTTTCAGTAGCCACCCTAGGCCTTAAGTGCTCCTTCAGATAAACATATATGGGCTGCTAGCTTTCAAATTCGATACTTTTAGTTCCTTACTGTTCATATAATTTTTTCATGAAAATATCTTTTTTTGTTTCTGTATTTTCCACTGGGCTGCATGTTGGGGTAAAGATCTGGCTGAATACCAAGGAGACATAATTTCGCTATTGTAACCTGTAGGGTTGTAAGTATGCCTCCTGTTGTATCAGCATTATCTCCTTTACCTCCATCACTTCATCACTCAGTCTTGTATTATTTTTCCCATAGAACTTTATAGTATACCTTCAATTTTAAGATTTAAAAGAAAATAGAAAAGGTGATTCAATATAACCTTAACTCATGTACCAGAGAAAATGTTGAAAAAAAACATTTTTGGTGCATTGTTTTTTTCAAAGGCACCAACTTAGGTACACCAGAACAGGTAGAACTAAAAAAAGAATTTTTCTATTTACATTTTTATTTTGAGTTCATAAAATAGACTTGTCTTCTGAAGCATTAATTTTCATTAAAATTGTTTTTTCTCAAAAACAAGTCTATCATCTGGAAGTTTGGTATTTACCATGTACTTTGGATAAAAAAATGTTTATCATTTGCCAGAAAAAAATACTTTGGCATTATCTCCCCTACCTCCATCACCCATGCCTTGCAGGGATGTAAGTATGAGTTTTGGTTTTTATTTGATCAGAAATTGGTTAAATTCTAATTAATATGAAATAACATTAGCAAACATATAAGCAGTACAAGATGTCAGAGTTAATAGCTGGGTAAACAGTATGATAGATGGCTTAAGTCTGTAGTACCAACAGACAGATGTTAAAGTCTTGGTGTGCAACACACAATGGCTGAAATTATTTCTGCAGTGAAATTGGAAGTAAATTATTGAAAAAGAACTATTTTGTTACACTAAATCTAACTTTTTGTTGATTTCTTTCAGAACAAGAAACTGATGAGTAACATTGAGAGTGATGATGTTGATGAGATGGCTGACATGCTCCAGAGTGAATTACTCAAATCATCACCCGTCAGAACACCATCAAATTCATTGCTGAAGAAAGTACAAACTAGGTCAAAATTGATTGAAAGTAAACAAAAACACAAAAACAGCATCCAAAGAATTAAAAAAAATAATGAAGAAGAAAAATCCAAAAAAAGTACTCATGACAGTATTACTGGAAGTGGGAAAGCACAACTATTGAAGTCTAAGTCTTTCACAACAATAAATGCTGACTCAGAAAATTTGTCGGACTCAGACAATGAAGATACAAAAGACAAAAATGTGTCTGAATATATTGGAAATAACAGTATTTGTGGTACTTCAACAGATAACAAAATACAAAGTGGTAATGAAGATATTTCTGAGAAAGATGAGAAAATGATAAGCATAAATGAGGAAAACAGGAGATCTCAAGGTAAAGATAATACCATAGACCACAGTGAACATTCCATGTTCCAAAAAGTTAAACCACAGAAGGTTAGTAAAGAGGGTTCTTCCAGTGATACTCTTGTAGGAACTGATCATGCAGTTGTTGTCAAGGAAGCATTTCCTCCTCCAGATGTGTCCCTAGAGAATAATGATGGTACTAGCCAGAAAAATGGTGGGAAAGTTGACACTGACAAGCCTTCAAATATAGCTAGAAAAATAGAATTTATTGAAAATCCAGAGACCAAAAACAGTAGTAAAGACTCTGTAGCAAAAATATGTGATACACAGACAGTTAAAACTTTACCATCTTTAAGTATGACAGGTGATAGTGATATGCAGCATTCTCAAAAATTTGACAGTTTAAAGGAAAGGAAAGAGGAAATACATAATATGTTAACTACATGTAACATCCAAGTGGTAAGTGAGGTAGAACAGACAACAGGCTCTATTGGATTTGACTTAGATGATTTGGCTTATAGTGGTAATGAGGGAAAAAAAACAACATTGTCCGAATCTTGTGTTACACCAAGTCTTGATATTATTATTTCATTAACTGAGGGAAAGGATAGATACTTTCAGGATCATGAATTAAAAATAAAAGCTCAAAAGGTAAATTGTCAGCAAGAAAAATCTGACATAAATTATAACAAATATGAAAAGCAGTATATTTACAAAAATAAAGAAATTGATCTGTCAAATGAATCTGAAAAGGCTTCAGAAAATGTGAGTGTAGAGAAACCATCTCTGATGTCAAGGCAGGTTAGCAGTGGATTTGTATTGAAGTCTCCACCTATTAACGACAATGATACAGTTGAACAGATATTTTATCCTTTGGGACCTAAGCCTCGTATTGCTCACAATCCAGGCTTAAGTAAAGCCAAGACTGTTTTATATGAAACAACTAAAGACTGTTTAGTAAGTGAATCTAGTTCAGATGCAGCTGAACACCCAGAAAGAAGAATTTCACAACAAGGTAGTCTAGGGTTTTCAATTGATGATGATTGTGTCTCACCATGTAATGAGAATGAAGATACATCAAAACAAACTAGTACCAAGAGAGAATTGACTAAAACTAAGGACAAAAGTTTATATGTGATAGAAGAATCCATATCTGCAACATCTAAATCAGAAAACAACTTGTTGAAGGAAAAATATTTAGCATATATCAAGTCTAAAACTTCTAGTCATGTTTTTGGTGAGGAGAGGCAAGATAAGGGAGATAATTGTAAATCCAGCAAATTTTCTGAACCTTTGAAATGCTATAAAAGTCATTCCAGTAAAGCAGCTAGTGATAATGGATTTTTAAGCAAGGAATCTGATCCTGTGAAAAAATGTGAAAAGAAAAAAGACAAACGAAAAGGTGTATATGTTAAAACTGCTGAAAATAGCACAAAGACTACACATAATGAGAATCTGTTGAATGTTTCTAAGAATCCAGCTACAACTCAGCATTCAAGTGAAACAAACAAAAAAACTCTTCATCAATTAGTTGTCAATGCATTAGATTCTAAAACCATTCCTTCATCAACAGTTATCTCCCCTGATGTACCTAGTATTTCTAAAGTAGAGGACCAAAGACCACTGTCTCATACTTCAATATCATCAGCACAGCCACTTTCACCATTAACTGTGTCACCATTTGACTATTCCTTACCAATGCTCATTTCACCACTACCTCCCTCTCCTTCCCATTGGAGGGAACCAGTCTCGCCTCTTCCTGGTTCCCCTTTGGTGGAGGATGATATTGCGGAAACACAGTCAGAAAGTAGTACACCAGCTGTTCTCGAAAAGAAGAGTGGAAAGAAAAAGTCTAAGAACAAGCCTTGTAGTTTTTCTTCCAATGTGCCAATTCATGCTATTCAGGTGAAACCAATAAGTGCTTGTACTAATCAGCCAAGTGCCAAAATTGATGAAGTGGTGCTGAGGACAACTGTACCCGAATCAGGTGAGAGGGATCCGTTAGCCATGGGAAAGAAACAACGAATTAGCAGGTATGTGTTTTTAACCACTAAAATTTGATTTCAAAAATATTTCACTGCATCAAATTGTTTTAATGGAAAAGTAAATAATGCCGTATATTTTTGTACATTTGTTAAATTGAAGTACAATATTATGAGTGAGGCTTTGCTATTGAGAGACAGATCTTTTTGTACTTATATGATGTCTCTTTCTTTATAATGTTTCACCATGTTTTTATATCCTTTGTTATATAGGGGATGTCTCATCGACAAGAATATGCAAGATGTTCAGTGAATAAATTTACATTATACAGGGATACTACATATATATGTTATACGTGTATAAAGTGATACTGTTTTAGGGAGGATTGATTGAGACAAATTTCAATACATTAATTCTTGGAAATCTGATGAGATGTGATGAAATGTGATAAGATGCAAAGATTCAGCTTATTTTAGTGTTATTTTAAAAAAAAAAAAACAGTGCTTTGAATTTTGATATTCTTAGTTAAGTATTGTTTTTATATGTAACAAAATTTCAGGGTACCAAAACAAACTACAGCTTCTAAAAGGAAGAGTTTGGAGCCCATGGCTAGTGAAATTCAAGATAAGAAGAAGGTTTGTACAGTGAAATACTGTGGTTTGATTTATTTTCATGGGTATCAATTTTCATGGAGGACATGCTCTAGACTTAAGGTGTAAGTATGCCTCCTGTTGTATCAGCTGTTGACCTGTGGTTCACCACAAACATTTAAAAGATCTTCCTTGATACCTGGGTAATTCCTAATACAAATTGAAGTGGAAGTTAAATATGTTATGCAATATTCAGAGAATCTAGACTTCTGTTTTCACTTCCCTGATTACCAGTAATAGTTACAAGTCAAAATTCTTATGAATGAGAAAATCCAGCACAATTATTTCTATGATAAACTAAAAATGATAGAACCTAAGTTTACCAAATGCCACAAAGGGAAGACAGAAAAAGCAGAGAACATCAAACATCACTCTAAGAACAACTTTAGAGTGACACGATTTTAGACTGCTGGATATTGCTTTTAACTCCATTTCACTTAAAGGATACCAAATTCCTGGTGAATATATCTGAATCCATGAATTGTTTGTTGGATTTGTGATTTTATGGTTCACACTACCCATGAAAACCATGAAAATTTGGTACCCTACAAATAGAAATGGAACCACAGTATGATAAAAACCCAAGACCTCAAGTTGTTTTAAAATGTACAGTGCTGTCTATGTAAAATTATGATGGGTCTATATTGACAAAAAATTTCAGTTTCTAACACTGCAATTAAAAAGTCAAGAAGCAAAGCATAAAAATTGAGAATAACAGAAAAATAACAGAAAATAACAAATGGCATGTATAAACTGAACAATTACACTGAGAAAACTGAATATAAATTAGCATTAAAGTTGGAGCATTTACTTGTATGGCATATATTTTCTGCTTTTCTAAGAAAACCTACTTTTAAATGAAACAAAATCAATATAAGAAACTGTATTTCTCGGGTGAAAAGCATGCAGCAAACTTTTTAATTTACATATTTTTAATTTGAATATACATTGTACATATATGTTTCTCCAGCATTTTGGTATATGCAATATTTACTTTTTCAGGGTTTGCTGTTATCCATATTTTATCAATCTTTTTTTTTTTTTTTTTTAATATCACATGATATGTTACTTTTTTTTATAGTGTGTCATCGATGAGAAGGGGGCAGCACCTGTTTTAGAAAGACCTGAAGTAAAACAGGAAACAGGTTATTGGAAAGGTGTAACTATATAATGTCATATTTCAATAGCCTGTAAAGTGGGAAAATGACTAACTTCAGTTGGAGATGTACATTGCATTGTCTTCAAAGAAATTATAATATTTTTCACCAATATATTAAAAATTTGTTATATAGCAAAATTTTCGCATAATTTCTAATATGTTATGCACTGTCCATGCAATTTTATGCCTTCAAACAAAATTTATTAGCTGATAAGTTAAGTTTTTCTGATTCAAGCAAGAAAAACATAGCTGTGAAAATTTGGTTTAAAAATGAAAAATTCTGTTTCAAATATCCAGAAGTAAGTGATGCACGAACATAAGTTCTTGTAGGTGAAATTGCCCATTACTTTTGAATGACATCCGTAATAAATGTTTCTACTCTGTGTGTCTGTAGTGTCTGCTTTGTTTAAAGTATGATCTTTAAAAATTACCATGGGACCATATCAAGATGAAACTGATATTTTTGTTTCAGATGTTGATATGTATCTCCAGCAGTATATATGTGTGTACACCATGACACTGGATGACATCAGAGACAAACTGTCTATTGAGAAAGATCCAGCTGCTATTCTCCCTGCGGTTGTATTATGGGTAACTCAGGTATGTGCTGAAAATTGCAACTGATACTGGTGAAAATGTTTAAATGGTTTCAGCAGTACCACTACTAGATATATATGATTTTGGTGCCTATAGGCCTTGGGCTTATAAGTTGAACTGTTGCCCATTTATACATTTTTAACTGTTTTTTCTTTGGAACCCTTCGTGAATTGATGATAAATTTGGTATGCAGTCTTAGCGTGATGGTTTGTACTGTGTATGTGACTTTTATCTCATTTACACACCAACTTTCTGTTTATGGTATTGGCTGTACAACCATTTCCCATGTCATTGTCCCCAGCCGCAGCCCAACAGTGGGACATGGTACAGTAGAACCTACTTATAACAAATTTCAGGAGACAGATTAAAGAAAGTTTGTTATAAAAGTATTTTTTTTTATTGTTATACCGAAGTTTGTTATATAATAAAATAAATTTGTTGTAAGGGGTTTGTAGGGAAGCAACATAATGTGTGAATATTTCAGTTCTACACACAACACATTCTAAGAAAACTTATCTAGATCTTATGAAAGAAATTTGAGATGTTTATATGTTTTTCTATGACAGCTTAAATCTGGCCTTTTTATTGTGATCAGATTTTATTGTTATGAAAACACCCTGTAAGTATTTACACATTTTGACCTAATAACATGTTTGGGACAAATTGTCCCTCTGGACATTTTAAACTCTTAAAACCCATGATCATTACATGTAATTATTTATCATAGGGATCAATATATAATTTGCTGTATCAGAATATACAGTGAAAGTGAATTTGCTAGATTCATCTATATTATCATGACTTTTTAATGACTTTAGCCAGGGATTTTTTTAGAAAATTTGCAATAAGCCTAAATTTGTTGTAATCAAATAATCAAGTTTTACTTTAATGGTCAATGTCTGTTTGTCCATTCATATTCCTGTGAATGCAACTCCTGTGAAACTGTTAGACGGATTTTTTTTAAAATTTTGTATGATTGTTAGACCAATATCACTCCACCATTTTGTTGTAACAAATATAATGGGAGTTAAAGAATTTTGACCATTTTTCGTGCTTCAACACAATAGGAAGATTCCTCTGAAAGTCTTGGACAAATAATGTTCAAATTTTGTACAATTGTTGAAAAGTATTTTATTTTTGAGATGGAATTACTTCCATTAAATTTATTTATGGTATGTACGAAAATAATTTATTCAGTAATGTTACATGTGTTAATAATAAACCAATCAGGTCCCTGCAAATTGTTTTCCATTATTATTGATAGATGCATAATTCAGTTGTATCTTGTATAACAATACATATGTCATAATAGATTAAATTACATTGTAGTTTTTGAGGAACAGCGAAGCTGAGATGGTGAACAACATGTACAAATTCTGTAATGATGATGACAATTCCAAATCAGGACCATTTATGACAACTCAGGAATCAAGGTTGGCTGACCTCTGTAGCTACATCATACAGAAAAAATTCTTGGTAAAGTTTTTTCTAAGAAAAGTTCTAAACTGAAGTGTTTTTTTATCAAGGTCGTGTTATCTAAACATAAGTAATGCATAATTGAAAAGATTCTTTAGGTGTAAATTGTAGTACCTGCATAATTGTTTAAGAAAATTGAAATTGGTTTGGATGACATTGCATTATAGTGTGTGTGGATTAAATCAATAGAGTTCTGTAACATGAATGGAAAAACTGTTGTTCATTTTGGAATCATAGAAACTTTGAGACATTTTGTTAGATCCCCAATGATTTTTATACAAAAAAATGGCATAAGGAAGGTCTAGTTCTAATTATTTGCTAAAATATTTACAAACCAATTTCTAGTCATCATAAAATAGTACATTGATCACTTATATGAAATACATGCCATAATGTTTATATGTGAATGGTCTTAATAATTTGATAAATTGTTATTTTTTAGATTGAGTTTAAGACCAAACTGCTGGATGCTTTGTGGAATGCTATTATGTTGAAGGAAGTTGTTACAACTTTTGGCAGAACTGCTTTGTGGTGGGTGCTACATGTATTAGATTCACACTTGTTTTTGCAATACTAGTATATTGTCGATGCAACTCCTCGGGAAGTACTCAACTGATTTTGTTCACATTTTGTAGGATTGTTAGTCACCATATATAGTTGGTTGCTATGCACCACCATTTTGATTTGACAGGAGTTATTGGATTGTTGATTTTGTTAGAATTTTTTAGGATTATTAGTCACCATATTTAATTGACCATTTTGTACTGCTGTTTTGATATGACAAATCTTACAGGACTTATGGAACTTTGGCAATTTTTCCGGGACATATAGCATGTGTAACAATCTTATTATAAATTTATATCCCCACTCAATGAATGGGTGGTATATTGGAATCACAATGTTGGTCCATCCAACTGTCTATCTGTCTGTCTGAATGGGTTTTTTTTATTGGAATTATCTTGATTCAAAAATTGATAGATTGGGCATACATTTTTAGCAATTGAATTGCTGTATGATATTAATTTCCTGTTTTGTTGGACTTTGCAATTTTTCACTATATGAGATGACAGTGAAAATTTTGTTTCATGAAAATCAACTGCCACTGCCAAATTGATTTCAAATGTGGTCTGTGGCTTTATATATACATGTATATATATGTGGCATATGTTGCAAGTGATTTTAGTTACTGTCCAATATCAGCTTTCAGTTGCATGGGAAACTTCGTGTCAAATATTCATTCAATATTGTCCATCTGCCCAAATTATTAGATGTATATAATTGAAAGTCCTTTGGTCTCGTCATTGTAAGTGCTTTTTAATTATTAATATTTACTATGTTATTGGAAAAAAATGTATTTTAAAAAGTTCATTCTTGAAATACTACGTTTCTTCTTAAATTTCAGTCGAGTGTTTACAGCTGTTTGTCAGAAAGAAGGTAAGGGAGAGGACTTTGTAAACATTTATATTTTTATGATACTATTTCTAATATTACACATGTATGTCAATACATTTATGTAAAATACACCATTTGAAGGTCAGAGATAGCTGAAGTACTACTGTTTTATATCATATTTAAACTGAGACATAATTTGAATAATTCCAAAAATAAATTTGCAAATATTTTTATCACATTTTTTACCAAAATAACAAAATTGCAGTAGTAGGTGCATGCATTAATTTATGAATGTACAGTGTATTAATATGAAATAAAAAAGTGCTTATGATGAAGAAAAAATAACATGCAGTCTGGATATGATTTACACCTGAAATGTGTTATAATATAGAGATTAAACTAACATACTTAGATAACCTTAATTTAAAGTTACTAATGGGTTCACATGTATATATATTCAGGAAATGTGGATTTTGTAAGAGTGCTGTTCTACCATATCATAGCCAGTGGTTACCCGAAGTTTATAACCCTCGGTCTTTCTATTGTTGGTGTATGGCCTCAAGTACTATACAAATCTGAAACAGGTAATATCTTCATACAATGAATAATGTCTTTCTCCTATGTATGAAATCTGTAAATTGTTTAAAAGTTGGATTTTTCCAAAATTATAAGCATATTCATCTTGTCTTGTAGAATGAGCCCTGGCTTTTTCTGGTATTGTCCCTTTCTTCGTCTAGACCAAAGATTGAAAGACTTAAAAAAAACGTTGTATTTAGAAGGATGTAATATAGTTTACCTCTGACAGCACACTACATATCATACAATGATTCTAAGCTTCGTTTTTAGGGAATATAATGATTTTTTGTGCAATGTTTTGCACCATATAGAGAAGGTCTTTTTTTTTTCATCACATACCTTACCCTGTATTTGTTTTTAGCTCACCTTGCCAAAGGCCATGTGAGGTATTGCCATCACTTGGCGTCCATCATCGTCTTTGTTAACAATTATACAAAACTCATCTCCTCTGAAACTACTTGACTGATTAGAACCAAACTTGGTATAAATGTTCCTTGGGGTATCCTGCATAGAACTGATGTGGGGATTTTTGATTTGTCGGAAAACATGGCCACCATTACTAAAAATAGAACATAGGGGTCAGACAGTAGTTTTTCACATATATCTCCAATACTGTTAGGTTTAACTAAATTCTGACAAAAGGGTTAAAGCGTTCAGCATGATAAGATCTATCTATGGTCAAATTTTGAATTTAAATTGTTGAGTCATGTTGGAGATATTGCCCTTTTTCAACAATTTTTGTTATTTTTAATGTTATTTCTTTCAAAAATCTTCTCCTCTGACATTATTTGATCAATTGGAACCAAACTTGGTACGAATGTTCCTTGGTGTATCCTGCATAGACCTGATGTGGGGATTTTTGATCCGTCAAAATACATGGCAACCATTACTAAAAATAGAACATACAGTGTAGGGGTCAGACAGTAGTTTTTTGCATATATCTCCAAAACCGTTAGGTTTAGCCAAATTCTTTAAATAGCTGAAATGATTCTTATTATTAGGACTACAAAAGTCTTCAGGGATAAAAGTTGTTAGATGAGGTCTCACCGACCACTTCTAAAGTTTCTATTACTTTATATGTCAAACAAGTAATTCTCAATGTTTCGCTGTGAATTCCCAAGACAAATGACACCTGAAAGTTGCATACCATTGCGAAACTTGGAAAATAAGGCTTTCAAAATAATTATTCTAATGGTAAGATGACCATAGAAATTCTTCACAAAATTTACTTGAATAAAAAATACTGAAAATCAACATTTTTACCTTTTCTGCTAACTGACAACATGGAGGCAAATTACTCGCACATGTAAACAATATTCATACACTTTTGTAGTAGATTACAAATATGATTTTAAAGTACACATTCTCAGCTTTATTTTAACTATTTTTGATCAGAATACACACAAATAATACACTTACAATGCATATTTCTAGGTTCAGTATGTTTTTTGGTATTACATAGGGGGTGGCCATTTGGCCTGGAAGTGGTTAGTGAGATCTGACTCCTTGTAAGAGTTATTGCCCTTGAAAGCGGAAAAATGACTTTTTTTTAAACAGTTTTTAGTCAATATCTTGAAAACAGTGATAGATTAAAAGAAATTTTCAATTGTTGAAATGATCCTTATAACAAGCCCTACCAAAGACTTCTTTAGTCAAAATTGTTGGGCAACTTCTTGTTAAATTTATTGCCTTTGAAAGGCAAAATTCAACCAGGTGGGCGATTCAGGCTCCTTGGGACCTCTTGTTTACTGAAGATATTTAATTTTCATCTAAGACTTTTATTAGCATTTTGAATATCTTTACAGAAATTTTGAACTTCTATTGTAAATATTTTGTTCCTGTATGTACTTTAAATTGAACACTCTGCAATTGATGTAGTTTTCTTCATTTTCTTCTATTTTAGTGCGTAGTGACTTGTTGGACACTTTAGAGTTTTGCATAATGAAAATTTTACTTAATGACCAAGGAAAATATGATAAGGTAAGTAAAGAAATAAATATTCCTGCTGAAGATTGTTGTCTTCCATGTAGAATTTTTATTCATTAACTATCTAAATTCAGATACATGTATATCTTTTTAATAAAAAGAAAATCTGGGTTTTTTTTAGAATTTATGTTACGGTTCTTGTCATATATTGTGTCACCTTTGACATTCTGTAAATATCTTTGTTTTAACTTTGTCATTCTGTAAATACCTTTGTGTTAACTTGGACATTCTGTAAATACCTGTGTGTTAACTTGGACATTCTGTAAATACCTTTGTGTTAACTTGGACATTCTGTCAGTACCTTTGTGTTAACTTAATCAAACTACTTTTATGAAGTCTCTTTTTTCTGTGAAGCATTCTATAAAACTTGATAAGACATTGAAAAAAATCATTTTCAGTAATTCAAGGAGAGATTATTTTTATACATTAGACAAAAAAATACCATGATTACCAAAGAGTCAATGCTGGATATTTCTCCATTAATATATTTAAGGTTATTACATGTTACACAAAGTTGTGTAACTGGAAGAAGCCAAACTTGATGGAATCCAAAGATAGGTTACGTACCTTGTTAAGAGAATTACAGACTGTGACAAGAAAGGATGAAACTGAATCTGTTGTGTCAGGTAATTATTGCAACTGGTTTAAATTCCTCTTAAATTGATCTTTTTATTATTCTACTTGGGAAAATACCGACCACTATACAAAGCAGCGATGATGACGCAATCAACTTCACTAAATTGTGCCATGCTCATGTTACATGATACAACCGCCAATTTAGACTTGTTCGTGATTCATGAAATAATTGTAAATATTTGATATCTTTTTCCATTTTTTACATGTAATAATGTTTTGTTATTTGGTATATATATAAACTGTTCATATATCTCATGTATTTGAGGAAATAAATGTATGAATGAATTATTGCCGTATTTATCCAAGTCAATCAATTCTATTACTGCTGTATTTATCAAAGTCAATCAATTCTATTATTGCCGTATTTGTCCAAGTCAATACATTCTATAATTGCTGTATTTATCCAAATCAATCAATTCTATTGCCGTATTTATCCAAGTCAATACATTCTATTATTGCTGTATTTATCCAAGTCAATACATTCTATTATTACCGTATGTATCCAAATCAATCAATTCTATTAGTGCCGTATTTATCCAAATCAATCAATTCTATTATTGCCGTATTTATCACAATCAATACATTCTTTTATTGCCGTATTTATCCAAATCAATCAATGCTATTGCCGTATTTATCCAAGTCACTACATTCTATTATTGCCGTATTTATCCAAGTCAATACATTCTATTATTGCCGTATTTATCCAAGTCAATACATTCTATTATTACCGTATTTATCCAAATCAATCAATTCTATTATTGCCATATTTATCCAAATCAATACCTTCTATTATTGCTGTATTTATCCAAATCTAAAATTTTTCGTGCACCCATATTACTCAGTGGAAGGTTTTATTAAATCAACCTTCATAAGATAGTCTTTGGAAAATTTGGCACAATGATAGGTAATTGTATTGCTCTACATATACATGTAGTTAATGATAGAAATTGTAATAGGATGGTGATTGTGAGGAAATGTCTTGGATTCAGCAACTCATTATGTTCAGTTGGAACATCGAAATTTTACGAGTGGAGCTAAATTTGCACTAAAAAAACTATTATATAGTTGCTTGGTTTAAATTTAAACTGAATTGATTTGAAAGTTGATGATAGGTCGGTAAAAGTTTGTGTTAGTTATGATTTGTAAGGTACATTTGTATTTATTATACATATCCAAATTTTTTTTTTTTTTTTTTTTTTTATTTTTTTTTCAGAAAAGCAGTTTGAACTTAACAGATCCTTGGAACTATTGCTGTGTACAGAGGACCAGACATTTCTAAAGTCAACCTTCATACAGCTCTGTCTCAATCAGCTCTTCCAGAAAGTTAAATCTAAGAACATCATCAATGGTGGATTCCCTGTCATGTATTTCAAAATTGTCCTCAGTGTCTATGGTAGGTGTAGTCAATGAAATTAAAGATGTTATGCTTTTACAATGAAACTAAGGCATAATATTTCTGTCTGAAAAAATCTGTACATTGCCTGGAGTGTTTTTATACAATTATTATTCACCTTCCTTTTACAATGGATAGTGCCATCATTTATTTTAAATAAATAAAACTGTTTCTCCTTGAGTTTGGCAAAATAATGACAAGCTTCGTTTTTAGGGAATATAATGATTTTTTGTGCAATGTTTTGCACCATATAGAGAAGGTCTTTTTTTTTTCATCACATACCTTACCCTGTATTTGTTTTTAGCTCACCTTGCCAAAGGCCATGTGAGGTATTGCCATCACTTGGCGTCCATCGTCGTCTTTGTTAACAATTATACAAAACTCATCTCCTCTGAAACTACTTGACTGATTAGAAAATCACTAAAAAATCATAAACCTGTACATTGCCTGAAGTGTTTTTATACAATTAATATTCTCATTCCTTTTACAATGGATAGTACCATCATTTATTTTAAATAAATAAAACTGTTTCTCCTTGAGTTTGGCAAAATAATGACAAAAATTACCACATTTTCCAGACTATAAGTCAATGTGGAGTATAAGTCGAATTGCCTAATTTTGACCAAAATGGACGCAAAAAAAACATAGATAAAATGAATTCGGCAGATAAGTTGAGGGTTAGACATGTGCATTTATATCATTGGTGTCAGTGGAGATATGAGTTGAGTGGTTTGTTTTCAACAGTGATGTTACTAATTATAATATTTCTGAATTAAATTAATAATTTTGGTTTTGTGAAAGTGTACTTTGTCCACAATTCAATTATTTTTATTGAATGGCCTGTCAATGGCTCTGAAGCCTTAGATCATCAGGTGTACGAAATCGTAAACATGTCAAATGTGGGCACCCATGTGTGAAATAAGCAGGGAATTGGTTGGATGAATTGATCATAATTATAAGCAGTAATTAATAAACATTGTTGTATGGAATACAATAAAAAATAATTGTTACATGCAAATGTGGTTGCAATTAGCCATTTAGATAAGACCTTAATTAATTATGATTTGAGCCACTTGTGAATATGTTACAACATACCGTAAATGGGCCGACACTTTGCTGAAAAAAATTTCTACTTATAGTTCGGATATTGGTAATCCCAAATAGAAAAATGATTTTCCAGTGTGAAGTCAAAGTGCTGAAAGTTTCTTCTTAATCTTTCACTTATTGACCGTTATAAATTGTCTTTATTATATTCATAATTTCCCAATAGAGGAAGATTGGTGTAATTTTGAAAAGAAGCCAACAATATCTTGATGGGTTATAGATCTTCTTTATGTTTGGTTACACTACACTGATTTTTAACAAAAGTACAGGCCTTAGACTCTTCCAGATTTTCTTCTGTGATTTGTACATGTTTCCAATTTTTTTGTATGCGAGATTACATTTTGCTCTACTTCACTGATTTGTAAAGAAATACTATGAAAGTTCTATTGTTTGCGGGTACCAATTTCGTGGGTAGGCTAAACCATGAAATTTGGTTTTCAACAAAAAGAAGAACCCATTGATGTGTCAACTGAAAACCTCAAAACCATGAATTCAAGAATTTGTGTTCTTCTCAAATTATTCATGAATTAAAGTACAGTGAAACTTCTCCAAACCGGACCCTCAGAAAACCGGTCTTCCCTTCAAACCGGCCGTTTTCAAAAGTCCCGGCCGATATACCTTAAAACCTGTGTGTTTTGTCTTCAATAGACCAGCCACCTTTTAAAACCATACTTTGGCCGGAGTTTTAATTACATATTTCAAATAAAAACAACCTCTCAGTTCCGGCCGCTCGGTTATTTGTCACCTGTAATAAATGTGTCAACAAAACTGTAAATAATTACGTAATTAATAGCAAGCGCCGCGAAGCTCTACCGTTATTATGTGTACTTTCTAAATTTCCCTTAAGGTTCCCCAATATACTAACGAAAAAGAAAGTTATGTCCCGGAAGTAACAAAAAGTGACTGTCCTTACGGAGAAAATTCATCATTTCCTTCAATTAAACAAATAAAAAAATATAGGTTAAGATTACGTTTCAGTAAAAATAATATCATCTTTTCTGATAGTTTTCAAGTGTTTTGTAATTTGTTTTACTTATTTAAAGAAGTGAATGTTATGTTTATAAAAACACGTGGATGTACATACGTGTATCTCCGCTGTTCCACTGTCGCTATTGTCAAGCACCTAATCCGCCTCGGAAAAAATATAACTCCGATTATATTATCAAAATCAAAGCATAGCTTTTTTAAGATAGGAAAGGCCATCCTTTTTTTTTTGTTTTGAAATTTGCAGCTGTCGTCTCTTTTTAGTTTACGTCACATGATATGTGTAAAATATTTTCACCATCCGTGGACAACTGTAATATTTCTGGTATCGGTACAGTTTGATTTGACAGGCCAAAACTGAAATGGATGATGCTAGAGATGCACTTAAGGGATAAAAAAATGTAAAGTATTGCAAAGTGCTATAAAGTTATTGACCATTTTGAGAGCAAGGGGAAAGAGGGGTATGGGGTTGAAATTTAGGGGAAAAAATTTTTCAAGTTATTCATCAATTGAAAAAAAAAAAAAAACATTAATTAACAAGACAGCTTTTCAAATAGAAATATTGATTTTGCCTGCTGCTTAAATATAGATAAAAATATTGCACTTATAAAAATTTTCATCCAGGTCGACACCCCCCCTTGTAATGTTTTTTATCATATTTACAAGTCTTGCACAGACAGTGGCGATAAATTCAAATTAAAATTATATATTGTTCAAACACATTTTCATTAAATGGTCATGACACAATAATAACATAATAACATAACGCACAAACATTTGTATAAACAAAACATTGCTATCATTTACATGTATAATGTTGTGGACGACGGTGACCAACCAGTAAATTATAACGTTATACTTTGAATGAAAGCTTGGCAGTTGTTGACACAACCAATTGTTGCCTTGAGTATTGGGAGTGAGTAAGAGTTAAAAATCAAACTTATGTTGTTTGTTGTTATGCATGGTAAAGCTGACGGTGCTCGCTGATTTAGGCAATGCCTTCCCCATATTAATTCATTCACTGTCCGGTTTACATTTCATCAGTGGACAGACGGTAATTGAAGGGGACAGTAGTTTAAACAACAAAATTAATCTAGACATTACATTTTGTCACTGGTTGGCTGTTAATTGGTGTGTACACACGTCAGACAATCGGGGTCATTTGATAGTACGATCTTTACGATCTTCTAACTGTCAATTAATGTGACCTGTACCCAGGCGAAAACAACATAAGGGTAAAATTATTAGACTTTGTTGATAGGTAATTTACGAAAACAATACAAATGATTAATTACCATCAATAGCCCTTTGATCTTTAATACACATTCTTTCAAAACCATGAACATTACTTTGCCGACAGAACCGTTTGTAAAGTCAAATCATTTACAGATGATGCAAGCTTAGAAATGTAATAAAAGGCCAGAAGTTTTGAATTGGCATTAAACATGTCTTGACCAACAAACTGACAAGGTGTAGGGTTATAGAAACATTAATGGAACAGCTCTTAGAATGCATTGCTGTTTTTCACAAAACCGGCCATTTTTTCTTGTCCCAGTGCTGGCTGGTTTGGAGAAGTTTCACTGTACTTTGACAGTAACAAGTCTTCATTCCCATATAATCTAAAATAACAATGACTGGTATTTTTTTTAACTTAATTTTTTTTTTTTTGAATTTTAATGCATGTATATTATCCTCGTTTCTCAAATAATTTCAGCCTCTCAGTTATCAAGAAGAGTAGATACCAAGTCAGCAATGAAAAATATCAGGAAATTTGTTGCTGGAATCTTGAGGTTACAAATGGTCTCAATGGAAGTACAGGAAGTGATTGTGAATATCTTACTTGACATTGCATACATAGCTCCAATGCCAATCTTTGCCCAGTTAACTGAATGGTATCAGAGGGAGCAGAAATCTGTTGCTAATGTGATTAAACAAAGACTGGAGAAGACAAGAATTATGTTGATTCCATATGAAGGAAAGCTCACAACATTGTCCTTTAATTAATTGTCTACAATTACTGTAAACGTATTAGTTCTTGCTAATTATGTGAAGTGAGTAATTTATGGGTATCAATTTTTGTGGTTTAAAAAAATGATAAGGATTTGAAAGTGATAGAAATCAAATCACTATTTTTGACACTCTTTTGTCCACTGTGAAAATTAACATGTTTACTGTATTATATAGTAGAAAATTTGGTAATGTTTTAACTTAATTGTAACTGTGTAATGAACATAAGGATTAACTCAGCTTAATATACCTGTACTGTACATGTACATCAATATACCTGCAGTTAATTGTTTGCAAATATACATGTAAAAACAAAAAAACACTTTTTGAGTAATGTTTTGGGAATTCAGCTCCCACAAAAATAACATGCTATACAGTTATCAGAAAGTGATAGTTAGGAAAGGGGACATCAGTTAAATATCTTCATGAATGATAAGGAATATACTCCTGGTTAAAAGAATTGTGAAGTACACAGTAGGGAAGTGACATGTTCGTGATAATTAGAAAATCAATGCAGTACTATAGAACAGATATGGTACCATGTCCAACTTTTATATATTTGATCTCAGTTCTTGTAATATGCATAGATAGTAATGTTTTTCATTTTATATACTTTTTAGCTCACCTGCCCGAAGGCCAAGTGAGCTTATGCCATCACTTGGCATCCGTCATCATCGTGGACAAATTTTAAAAATCTTCTCCTCTGAAACTACTGGACTGACAGGTTTTAAACTTGGCATGATTGTTCCTTAGGGTGTTCTTCACAAAACGATCGTTGGGATCTTTGATCCGTGAAAAAACATGGCCGCTGTTACTAAAAATAGAACATAGGGGTCAGATTGCAATTTTTTGCAAATAACTCAAAAACCGTTGCCTTCAGCAAATTTCTGGCATATGCTGTTATTGTTCAGCATCATGAGATGGACCGATGCCAAAATTTTCAAAACGATTGGTCAACTGATGTAGGAGTTACGGCCCCTGAAACAGTTTTTTTTTGCATTTTTCGCATGTGCAACTTTGAAAATCTTCTTCTCAAAATCCGTTGCACAGAATTCAATGAAAGTTGGCATTTATGTTCCTTAGGGTATCGCACAAAAAATGACCATTGGGATTGTTGATTCATGAAAAAACATGGCCATCATTACTAAAAATAGAACATAGGGGTCAGATGGCAGTTTTTTGCAAATAACTCAAACCGTTGCCTTAGAAATTTCTGGCATAGGGTAATATTGTTCATCATCATGAGACGGACGTATGCGAAAATTTTCAAAACAATTGGTCATCTGATGTAGGAGTTACGGCCCCTGAAACAGTTTTTTTTTGCATTTTTCGCATGTGCAACTATGAAAATCTTCTTCTCAAAATCCATTGCACAAAATTCAATGAAAGTAGATATATATGTTCCTTAGGGTATCGCACAAAAAATGACCATTGGGATTGTTGATTCATAAAAAACATGGCCGCCATTACTAAAAATAGAGCATAGGGGTCAGATGGCAGTTTTTTTGCAAATAACTCAAAAACCGTTGCCTTTAGCAAATTTCTGGCATCGGGTAAAATTGTCAAGCATCATGAGGAAGACCTATGCCGAAATTTTCAAAACCATTCAAAGACTAATGTAGGAGTTACGACCCCTGAAACAGTTTTTTGTTGGTTTTTTTTTTCACATGTACAACTTTGAAAATGGCTGCCTATACTAAAAATGGAACTAAGGGGTCATAAGACAGGTTTTTGAAAAAAATTCAAAAATTGTTGCCTTGATGAACATTCTGGTTCAGGTCATGAAAATGTTATGAATAATTATAGTTGATTATAAGTTAGCCTGTCTCGTTCCTCAAATAAGCAAATGGTTAACCAGGTGAGCCATTCAGGCTCTCTTGAGCCTCTAGTTTATATAAATGTGATGTTGTAGTTTCTTGTTGTTAAGAGGTTTTCAGACATTTCATCAAATTACTATATCTATTAATCTAATCATTTCAGATTTCATGAATGAGAATTTGGTGCAATAGATTTGTAGTATTGTTGAATTTTTCAAAGTGACTTAACGTTGGACATTTTCTCTGTCATGCATTTCATTACTATTTTGATATTTAAGTGCAATGACTTTGCAGAATTTTAAAAAATTTTTTGCATGTAGATTGAACATTGCTCTTATGAATATTATTGATAGAATTGTATGGTGATTTCAGCATAGAATATTATTAGAAGTAGATGTTGTTGGCAATCATAAGTTTGAGATTTCTAAATGCATTTATTTAGTGCTTGAATTTTTATGGATAAATTTGCTATACTTTGTTATGTTTAATAAATTTATACTGCTGCTTTAGCAGCATAGCTTATTTGTGACTTTTTTATGGGATGTATTAATTCAAACACACATTTTCTTCATGGAGAGAAAATAATATATTATCATGAATTTTCAATTTATATCAAAGGCCTACTTCCTCCGTTGTATCAATTACAGTTTTTATAATGGTATGGTGCGGTTGTCATCTGTAGACACTTGGTTTTCTTGCAGGAACTTGAATAAGAGCTGGTTGATTTCCAAAAAATTGAAAAAGATTAAGGTTCCAAACCACTAAGGAATGTTGATACTGATTTTGGAAGTTACGGCCCAAACTGTTTATGGACCAAACAATATTTCTTAAAATTTTACTGTATAACCCCAGTAAAAGCATATTGATGCCTATGATACCATGAGATTGAGATTTTTGGGGTTAAGACTTAAATCTTAAGAACTAGGGATCAGAAACAATGATTTTCCTTATGTCCAGGCAGTTTCTTGATTAATATTTAATGGATCTTTTTGAAATTGTACCACAAGGTGCCATACCACCAAAAGAAGGCTGGGATTAATTTTAGGGGTCGTGACTTGGACAAATTGTAATTAGGGATCAACAAGAGGCTCCCTAGAGCCTGAATTGCTCACCTGGTTGAATTTTGCCTTTCAAAGACAATAAATTTAACAAGGAGTTGTCCAACAGCTTTGACTCAAGAAGGCTTTGGTAGGATTTATAAGGATCATTTCAGCAATTAAAAGTTTCTATCTATCATCAACTCTTACATGAAGTCGTCTGACAACTTTGTTCCCTTGGAGACTTTGGTAGGCCTTATAATAAGGATCATTTCAGCAATTGAAAGAATTTGGCTGAACCTAATGGTTTTGGTGATATACCGATAATATGTGAAAAAAAACTACTGTCTGACCCTTATGTTCTATTTTAGGAACAGTGGCCATGTGTTTTGACCAATCAAAAACCCCCACAACATTCTATGCAGGATTACCATTCATACCCAGTTTGGTTCCAATTGGTCAAATAGTGTCAGAGAAGATTTTTGAAAGAAGTAACATTTAAAAAAACCAAAATAAAAGTTGAAGAAGGGAAATAACTCTAACATGACTTAACAGATTAAAAAGAAAATTTGACCACAGATAGATCTTATCATGTTGAACACTTGAACCAATGTCAGAATTTGGCTAAATCTAACGGTTTTGGAGGTGTATGGGGAAAACTACTGCTCGACCCCTATTATCTACTTAATGTGGGCCATGTTTTGCGACCAATCGAAAATCCCCACATCACTTCCATGCAGGATACCCCAAGGAACATTTATATCAAGTTCGGTTCCAATTGGCCAAGTAGTGTCAGAGAAGATTTAAAAAAAAAAATAACATTAAAAATAGAAAAAACAAACATTGAAAAAGGGCAACAACTTAAGCATGGCTTGACAGATTGAAATGAATGATGGACGATGATGGACACTAAGTAAGGGTAATAGCTCATAAGGCCTTCTGCAAGGTGAGCTAAAAAGGGACCGAAAATATGCATTCCCGTTATCACTGGACAATAATTTAGGGAAAACTGAAAGTATTTTAATTTAATTTTACTAAAAGATGCTATACAAGATAAGAACAAATGTGTTGATTTTAGGAGTTGTGACTTGATCCAGTTGAGATTTAGGGACCCTAAATTGGGCCAGATATAAGCATTTTCCTGAATTCTGGATAATGATGAGTAAAGGGACCAAAGAAGAGCCACTTCAATCCTGGTCAAATGTCTATAACAAACAAAATTCCAAGCTGTATCAAGATAAAATTTATGTCCATACTTGCCTTAACTGTTCAGGTTTCTACACCTACAGTTGTATCAAGCTTCACCCTGCTTAGCATTTTTATATAATTTGCAGCTGACAGAAATTTGAGCCTTCCATATAAATTGCAAATTTGTTTTTATATTGTATTTTTCATGAGAGTTAATTGAATGATATACAGAAGTACAAGGATCTTTGAAGGAACCGTGTTTCATAGTAAAAAGCTGAAATCCCAATTTGAACAGTGATTAAAATGTAATACATTGTAGTTAATGCACAAAAATAGAACTGTTGATAAATTGGATAAATACAATGTTGCAACCTTGAAATATAACAGAAAAACTGCACCATGTAACTGATTATAGACAGATAGACAATATCCTATTAATCAAACTTACATTTGTAGTTGGGATACCTCTTAGTTGTTATAGTGTTATATTATACTTCATATAAAAATCACAAATTTCTATTGGATAAGTATTATGTGTTATTTTGGTCTATTCTTTTCCTGCTCCACCCCCTAAAAACGATTTGTAGTTAAAATATATCACCCTCATCACAATGTATCTCCCTCTCGGCTGAAATACTTGTAAAATTTATTCCAGTTCAACTTTCACTATATCTGAGATATTGTAACAATTATGCTGGAGTTTCTTGAAGGTAATGCACATGTGCATAAAAGTGTAATGTATTAAAAAGGGTATTCAGTATAATATAGCACATATTGCCTGCAGCAGTGAGTGATACAACGAGAAAGACACTAAAAAAATATACATGTATCACCCTCTACTGCAAGCAATATTGGTATAATGTTGTGAACTTTTAAACATGGTGGGGGCAGTAACATTTGAACAACAAAGTTAACTTTTAAATAATTTAATGAATAAATTCAAAACGAATCTTCATAAGGAAATAAATATTGAGTAGTCAAGGAACCTTATGGTAATATCTGAGTCATCACAGCTTAAAAATCAACAATACAAGCTATCATTTACTGATGCATTTGAAGATGTGAAGAGAATACTTCAGGAAGACTCCATTTTATCATTGTTTTACCATTAAGTGGCCATCTATGTTGCCTTATTATTCTACCCCAAGTAATAGGGTAAAATATTGACTTAAATTGCCAACCCATGGTAAATCAATTATAAATTGGAGCCTGTGAAATATTTAATTCTAATAGGACTAGATGCACTCCATGGGTTGCACAAAATGGCATCCATCGTAGACAAAAGTTCTACTGCTGACTTAAGTAAAATTGGTTAAACAACAACCATTTTGAAGCTTGTCATTTAAGAATGTATTTTACCTCTAGAACAAAGAAATAAAATTATCTGATGTGGAGTTATTGAAATTATGCCAATCAACTTTCAAATTAATCTATAAGTATTTATAATTTTTGGATAATAGTTAAAAAAAGTTTAAGGCACAGATTAGATATCAATAATATTAATGTATAACTGGTTAAATTTCACTTTCAAACATTAACAACAAAAAAAGTTTCTGTGACTGTATACATCTGTGAAATGACAACTTGACCTTGAGGTAACTTATAGAAGGCATCTCATCTTATTAACGATACATACATATATGTGGAGGACAAACCAATTCAGAGGGAGGTAATCTGATGAAACACCACTTATTGTTGATGTAAAAACTAGAAGTTCATTGTTACCAATTTTCTGTAATATCAGTCAATTAGTCAATATCAAGAAACTATTAAATTACAAATTGTCCTCAAGTTAACCATTTAACATGCTATAGAATTCATAGACATATATTTACATGTATATTTTGCGGTTCTGTCATAGCACATAAAATTTTAACCATCAAAACAATCAAAGATACATGTACTACTTTCTTAGTTAATGATCCTACTTAAAAAATGAATAGCACTTTGATGGATCTTAATCTAATGTAGTCCTTCTGTAGGTCAGTAGAACACTGACAAAAGCCCAATTTGGTTTGGTCTGATAAAAGTTGGACAAAGTGTTCAATAATGGCTGAAAGACCATAGGCATAAACTGGACCAATGTTCAACAATGGCTCAAATGCCTAGGAATTAACTGGACTAACCTTTCAATGCAAGACCTTGGATGTGACTACACATGACAAAATAATGAGCAGAAATGTGATGTGAACAAACTTCTGAAATAATTCAAACAATTTCTTATACATTTAAACTATAGTATAATCATGAATGGTAATTAAAACTACTTAACTGTAGAAATAAAAATCTAGCAAAAAAT